>JAFVLL020032400.1:0-38088 GCA_021397915.2 Tor tambroides | reverse complement strand
GTAGGCAAAATGAACGACAACAGTCAGAGACTCCTTGAACTCTGCTGTCTACGCAACTTATGCGTGACAAACACCTTTTTCCAGAATAAGGCATGCCATAAAGTATCCTGGAGACACCCCAGGTCAAAACATTGGCATCAGCTGGACCTGGTCATCACCAGGCGTGACTCTCTGAACGGTGTCTGCAACACCAGAGCCTACCACAGTGCTGACTGCGATACTGATCACTCACTGATCGCCTCTAGAGTAAAGTTGAAACCAAGAAAGATCTACCACTCCAAGCAAAAGGGTCAGCCTCGCATCAACGCCAGCAAGACTGCCTACCCAGACAAGAACAGCGAGTTCATCGTGAGACTTGAAGATACACTGACCCTGACTAATTGCCAGGAACAGAATGCAGATGGAACTCTGTCCGCAGTACCATCTATAGCGCGGCCATGCTGACCAACAGCAAGAAGGAGTGAAAAACACCGACTGGTATGAGGCTAACATCGCTGAAATGGAGCCTGTCATCAACGCAGCACACTGACCGAGTACAAACGTGATCCAAGTCAGAGGAATCTGCAAGCACTGAAGGCTGCATGATGCAAGGCCCAGCAAATAGCACGCCGCTGCACAAACAACTACTGGCTTCAGCTGTCAGGTAACATCCAACAAGCCTCAGACACCGGCAACATCAGACGCATGTACGAGGGCATCAAGCAAGCAACAGGAAAACCAGTGAAGAAGAGCACGCTACTGAAATCCAAGACAGGAAAGACCATCACAGACCAGGACAAGCAGCTTGCGAGATGGGTTGAACACTACCTCGACCTGTACTCCAGAGAAAATTCTGTCTCCCAGGAAGCACTTGACGCAAATCGAGGACCTGCCTGTTCTAAAGGCGTTGGATGCAGAGCCCTCCCTGGAGGAACTCAACAAAGCCATTGATGCCTTATCATGTGGCAAAGCTCCAGGTGAAGATGGAATACCTCCTGAAATCAAGTGTGGAAAGCCCTGCTTGAGCCACTTTACGAACTCCTGTGTCAGTGCTGGAGAGAAGGTAAGGTCCCCCAGGACATGCGCGATGCCAAGATCATCACGCTGTACAAGAACAAGGGCGACTGTAATAATTTCCACGGCATCTCTCTTCTGAACACCATGGGCAAAGTCTTCGCACGCGTGGTCCTTGCTCGCCCACAGGTCCTCGCCGACAGCGTATATCCAGAGTCCCAGTGCGGGTTCAGGACATAGAGATCCACTTTGGACATTATTTTCTCAGTGCGTCAGGTCCAGGAGAAATGCCGAGAGCAACGAATGCCACTTTACACCGCCTTCATAGACCTTACCAAGGCGTTTGACCTTGTAAGCAGAAGAGGCCTGTTCCAGCTGCTGAAGAAGATCGGCTGCCCCCCACAGTAGCTTAGCATCACCGCCTTCTTCCACGACGATATGAAGGGCACTGTCAACTTCGATGGCGCTTCATCTGAACCCTTCATCAAAAGCGGCATAAAACAAGGCTGTGTCCTTGCGCCAACATTGTTCGGCATTCTTCTTCCCGCTGCTGCTGAACTTCGCCTTCAAGGACTCAGAAGAAGGAGTTCACCTGCATACCAGAAGTGACAGGAAGCTGTTTAACCTGTCCTGCCTGAAGGCCAAGACCAAGGTCCGCACAGTGCTCATCAGGGAGATGCTGTTCGCAGATGATGCCGCTCTGACCTCGCACACCAAAGAAGATCTTAAAAGTCTGATGGACCGGTTCGCTCATGCCTGCAGGGAGTTCGGTCTGACTATCAGCTTCAAAAAGACCAATGTCATGGGCCAGGGTGTCTTTGCACCACCATCGATCTGCATTGACAACAATAAGCTAGAGATCACAGACCAGTTCACCTACCTGGGCTCAAAAGTTACCAGCAACCTTTCACTCGATGCCGAGATCTCCAAATGCATCGCCAAAGCCGCCGCCATCATGGCAAAGCTGAACAAGAGAATGTGAGGCAACAGCCAGCTGACGGTGAACACTAAGCTCAAGGTGTACCAGGCATGCGCCCTCAATACCTTACTGTACTGCAGTGAGTCCTGGTCCACATACATCAGACAGGAGAACCGCCTGGAGAGCTTCCATCTTCACTGTCTTCGCCAGATCTTCAGCATCACATGGCGGGACAAGGTCACCAACACTGAAGTGCTGGAGAAGAGTGCTTGGTTCCCTCAGCATGCGTCTTATGCTCTGTCAGCGTCGACTGCGATGGTTTGGGAACGTGTGCCGTATGGATGATGGACGCATTCCCAAGGACATCCTGTACGGTGAGTTGGCCATGGGACACTGCCCAAAGGGTCGCCCAATGCTGTGCTTCAAGGATGTCTGCAAATGTGACATGAAGCTGACTGACATCAACCCAAACAGCTGGGAACTGGTAGCCACCGACACTGGGATCATGTCATTCAGGAGGGAGTCAAAAGGGGCGAGGAGAAGAGGAACCTGCAGCTGGAGGACAAACGACAATGGAGGAAACAGAGGCAGCAGGACCAGACCTCCTACCAGCCGTCCGATTTTGTGTGCAACACCTGTGGCAGAGACTGTCAGGCTAGAATCGGACTGCTGAGCCACATCAGATGCTGCTCTCAACAAGACTGAACAAACCAGACAGGGCGTTACCATTGTCTTCCGAGACAGACGGATGACTAGAATATGCCATTATTAGATTTAATCATGCCTGATCTTTATTGATCAATTGATGATGGTTGGCATGTGCATGACGCTTGTTTTCATTATAGTAATCCAGTGCTGCATCTCAATACACACATCACACCAAATGCAGAGGAGCTGTAAACAGTCACATATTTAAGACATTTGGGAATGTTTATGTTTAGAAGTTATTTTATTAATGGTTAAACAGAATATGTGCACCAGATCACAGATTTAAAACATTGTCTTAAGAAGAAGTGTTTGTATGTGCAAAACTTTCCACAATGATACACAGTGATACACAATGATGCATTGCACTTCACATAAAAAAAAAAAACATGCACAAACACACACACACACACACACACACACACACACGTGTTGTTTCACATGTGTTACATTAACACACACAACTCAGGCTGCTATATTCTCACATCCCAGACTGTAAGCATTTGCACTGGCTCCTCGTTGCACATCTTGCACAGTGCTCAGAAATGTACTTTTTAAGTTTCAACTGTAAACATGTGCACTGCCCCACTTTACATATTCTGCACAAATGTAGAGTTAATGTTTATAATGTTTATAATGCTCGCCACGGCGGCACATATACTAAAATTGGACCAATACAGAGAAGATTAGCATGGCCCCTGCGAAAACATGACACGCAAATCCGTGAAGCACTCCATCTTTTGAGGGGGCAGTCGTGGCCTAATGGATAGAGAGTCGGACTTGTAACCCGAAGGTTGCTAGTTCAAGTTTCAGGTCCGGCAGGAATTGTATGTGGGGGGAGTGAATAACTAGCGCTCTCTCCACCTTCAGTACCACGACTGAGGTGAAACCCTTGAGCAAGGCACTGAACCCCCAACTGCTGGCTGCCCACTGCTCCGGGTGTGTGTTCACTGCTGTGTGTGTGCACTTGGATGGGTTAAATGCAGAGCACAAATTCCAAGTATGGGTAACTTTTTTTTTTTATCTTCCTAATTTTTTTCCTGCTCTTATTGTATAGCTTTTACTTGTCTTATTTTAAAATTGTTTACCTCATTGTTCTATTATTTATTCTTGTTTTTCTGTTGTCTTTGTCAAGCACCAATTTACCAAGACAAATTCCTCGTACATGTATACAGTACTTGGCAATAAACGTGATTCTGATTCTGATTCTGAAATGGCATGAAAGATATGAGCTGATGCTTTCAATATCTCTTGATAAACAAACTTTCAGCTCAAAAGAATACATGATTAGCTCTGAAATTCTTGACAGACTGACCATAATTTATTGTGAAGGAAGAAACCATACTAAAGGAGAGCAGCACAGCATCTAGCAGCAGCAGGTGTGTGATATATTTCGATGAAATGCCATGATGGTTTAATGTTACATGCTTTATCATTTGTTATCACAGCTCACAGGACAGAGGAGTATCTACCGTCTTTGTGCACTTTTCTCATTATCTTCTCCTGTCCTTGAATCTTCAAAGAATGTGCAGCACTAATGAGACTTCTATCCTAAAAACAACCCAACTAGCCTAAAAAAAAAGAGAAATGCACTGGGCTGATTTATAATGCTGGGTTTTTGCAAACATTATATTCAATGTGAGAACAGAAAGGAGATAAAACGCTTACTGGATCAAGTCATCAATGGTGATGTAAATGTACCCTCTTTTGGCATAAAAGGAAACCATTTGAGAATAGAAATCACGGTTGAGATCTCCTTAATATCTCAATTTATCCTCCTAGACAGCAATGAGACTAAAAGAAGCTCAAACTGAAAGTTTTGCTGAAACCTGCTGATGTTTTATGTAAATCACATGTAAATCAATATTTTTCATTATTGATATAAAAGTAAACCAAACATACAGCTAGATCACTGACCAAATCACATGTTCCTTTGGGAAATCAGACAAGTGCTGTAAATGAAAGTGAAATGACAGAAAGACTCAATGATGCATGTCACCTGAAGGCTGATAAAATGTCTTAGGAACGTCTTCAAACAAACGTCTGCATGTCAGCAGCCTGCGTTCAATCGTCCTGTCACTGACACGGGACAGAGCTTTGGGTTAATGAAGAGGATTTTATGACAGAATGGCCCTTTCATTCCCCAGCATTAGGAAGACAAACTGCTGTTATCACTTAAAGTGGGTCTGCGGCCACAGGAGAAACGTGTTTGGCGCCTCTCCTGAAGCCGCAGAGATACGGAGACTCTTGACACTGGTCAAGCCGCACGTTTAAGAGAAGAGATGGACCAGACCACCATCGTCTGCCGGAGAGAGCTTTGTGTCCATATTAAGAAACGAGGCTGCTGGAGAGATATCAGAGCAGACATGCACATCAACACTCACAACTAGATGAAAAGAGCATCTCTGATAAATACGAGCAGCTTCTGTCATGCACATACTCGTAGAGGGTGCTTTTATTGCTCAGAGGTTGTTCTTTCACTGCTCAGGAGCTCTCCGTTTAGTTTCATTTTTTTAGATTCAGCTTGGTCTCAGATGTTTCTCTGGAAAAAGAAACACAAGTGAGTCAATAGTTGTCATAATTAAACTGGTGAAACATTTTTTACTGAGAAATTGCTAGTAATTTCCATGAATTAAACAATTTTGAAGTAGAATGAGTGAAATAGTTTTTTGATACATGTTCAAATATACAAATATATTTTATATATTATTTACAACTTCGAAAAATGTTTTTTACAGTGTAGTCTCAGGGCAATTTGAGTTAATGTTGAGAGTGAGACATTTGATAACGCTGGCTTCATTTGAGACACTGATGAGTTCTTTGAAGTTCAAGATTATAGAAATGTGTGATTATTGAGTAACTTTTTCTGTAGAAACATCTAAAAAGATCTAAAGACTCCACTCAGATTTTTAAAATGCTTTTAAAAAGAGGTCTCTTCTGCTCACCAAGGCTGCATTTATTTGAGCAAAAGATCAGAAAAAATTGTAATATTTCAAAATATTTTAACCATTTAACATAGCTGTTTTCTATATGAATATATTTGCAGATGTAATTTATTCCTGAGATGCAAAGCTGAATTTTCAACATCATTACTCTAGTCGTCAGTGTCACATGATCCTTCAGAAATCATTCTAATTTGCTGATTTGCTGCTCAAGAAATATTTCTGATTATTATCAATGATGAAACTAGTTGTGTCGCTTCATATTTTTGTGGAAACGGTGACACATTATTTTTTTAGTATTCTTTGATGAATAGAAAGTTCAAAAGAACATAATTTATTTGAAATAGAAATCTTTTGTAAAATTATAAATGTAAAATCAATTTAATGCACAAAAAAGTATTAATTTCTTAGTATACAAACTGCATACTATTTTCTTTTCAAAACCAGTCACCAGTCACATGACCACTCCAAACACATCCTAGATTTCAGGGAACTCATCAACAGCAGACTAAGACAAGAGGAGAGAGATATACGAGAGAATGAGTGTATAAATCACATGCCATCTCCCGCAGGGTTTTTACGAACGCCTGCCTCTCCGTTAAACAGAGGGCCCTGCTGATACCTGGGGGCCACCATGCAGGAGCCGAGGCCCTGGCGCCCCCCTCCCCGCTTGACAGAGAGGTCGTCACAGGGCCTAATCGGCGTGACCCCTGCGGTCACGCTGCACAGTGTCATTTCAGACACAGTACAAACGCAGTATTTCACCCTGATAACAGCGGCTTGCTCGCCGTCACCGCGTCCGACGGCAAGTCAGAGCAGATCTCAACACGAATAACACTTTCGATCAGAATACTGGTGAACGTGGCTTCAGAGTGTTTTTGGCATGCACTACCAATTAAATGTTTAGACACACTGAATTTGTTTATTGTGATCTTTTGATCTAAAGGCTTCTGCGTAAATGCTTGATCTGAAGTTCTGTAGACAAATATAAATTGTGCCCACAAGCAGATCTGGAATCTAAACAAAGAAGCTGTTCAAAGAGTTTTCATTTGTGTCACATCATTACCAGACTTCCATTTGTTTTCATCATTTAAATGTTATCATAACACGCAGAAAATAGTCATAAATATAGAATGAGACAGTGTGTTCAAACTCTTGCACGTTAGAATATGTGAATGTCCATCCGCTTAATTAAATAGTGAATTATTAAATAATTGAAATAATTGAAAATGTCTTTTTTCCCACCACATTCTCAAAAATAAACATTCTAAAAGGTTCTAAAATAATGTTAGTTAAACCAAAAATTCTTAAAATCACATTCAAAGAACAAACGGCATTCCTTTTTCTATCTTTTGTAACAAATTGTTATTTGTACAGTTAAGAATTTCAGTTTAAACACTCTGTTTAGACGCTGTTTAAATGCAGTTTAAATGCTGACCTGAGGAACAACTGAACAACCTTTATTTTCAAGGACTGAAGAACAATCTTCACCAAATGAATATATGTGTTCTTCTACAGCGGCACTGGTTCTTCTATGGTTCTTCTATGATAGACTCTTAAAAGTCAAGCTTTCAGTTAAAAGTTCTTTGAAAGTTCCACAAAGAATGTTTAACCACCAATTATTTGGAATTCCATCTATGATCTGGTGCTTTGAAGAGCTGAAAAAAAGCAGATGTAAAGAGCCTAAAATGACACATCTAGCATCAAACGAGTTGCTCCTTTTGAGGCACAAAGTCACTTTCCAAAACCTTCACCCTCTCTGCAACTCTCTGATGAATTGAACTGCCAGCTCCCATCTGAACTCCTGAAACCATCACAACTCTCTTGCTTATTTCCTATCTAGCTTTTGAATAAACATGGGATTGTATGCTGCAAATACTGTTGGCCTATGTGCTTATACTCCTCCTCTACTGTAAGCCACTTTGGATAAAAGCTTCTGCTAAATGTGATGTAAATTTATTGAATCTCCAAAGAACCATATAGCAGCTCAAGATCCCTTTAAATCCAAAAAAAAAATGGTTCTTAGCATAAGAAGCACTGAAGAATTCATCTTGACAGTTTTTAGCCAAATCAAAATAAAGACCAAGCTAAAAGACACATTTTCAACCAAAAATTCTTAAAAACACATATTCAGACTTGAATAACGTGAATTTCAAATAAAACTCAAAAGAGATCTGTAGTTGATAATTCAATTTCAATTGTAAGCACAAAGTTCTTTTTTAAGTTCCACAAAGAATGTTTTAACCACCAATTAATGAGAACTCCAAAACACTGATCAAAAAACCTAAAACGAAACATCAAGCATCAGTGTTGGGGAAAGTTACTTTTAAAAGTAATGCATTACAATATTGCGTTACTCTATAAAAAAAGTTCTGTTACTTGTAATGCATTACTCCCAACACTGTTAAGCATGTAAAAAATCTCCAAATGAACCATACAGATGCTCAAAAGAGCCCTACGCACCCAAAATATTATGAGGAACCTTTATTTTTAAAGAGTGACAATTTGAGTTTTTAACTAAATAAAAAAAGTTGTTCATTTAGATTTGAATCTTGCACATAGAAGTTTATTGTACACTCTTAAAATGAAAGGTTAAGTGTTTTGTGCAGCAATGTCAGTGAACAGTTTGTAAAAGAACATTTTTCCACTATAAAGAACCTTTTGTGCAATGGAAATGTTGAAGGCTCTTCATGGAACCACTGATGCCAAAAAAAAAAGAACCTTTATTCTGGTCTAAAACCTCCAGACCCTTCGGCCAGGACACATCCATTTAAACGAAGTCCCGTGTGATTAGTTTGCCCAAGCGGCCGTAATGGTGTCCTAATCAGCGGAGTGTTTGGATAAAGCGCTGTTCTGCAGGGGTAAACAGAGCTGTATTTGATGCTCTTTATGAGGGCTGTTTGGCAGAGTTTATTCCTCTGTTAGACTGGCTCCATGCTCTCGGAGGGAGGCCGGCCCTCCTGCGGGGCCGCAAATGGGCGGGTGGCAGTCGGGCCGGGCCACATGAGAGAGAGATGCTCTCCAGCTGTTCCAGACCTCGCGCTTTATCTCTTCAGGATGTTACAGTAGATGTTAACAGGTTTTCAATGAGAATCATCATGCATCTCCACCCCACAATAAGGGGTAAAGCTTAAAAACAAACCACTTGAGATGGAGATAAAAAGCCATTTTCACTTCAGATAAGCTGCGGTTTTTACAGACTGCAAACTAACGCGCTCATTAGTGCGAGCCGTCAGCTCTGTTAACACCCGTGATGTGAGAAAGTTTAGTCGGCCACTCCATAGGCTCCACATTACATGTTTGTCGTAAACCACATCAACACGGCGTAACCCTTAACCCAGTTATCCAGCAGAAAACACATCCAGAAAGGTTTTAACGAGACCAAATAAGCAAATTAACACATTCAGGTTCCCAGGCTGTGAATGTTAAGAATTGTTTGAATTAATTGATGCGTAAAATGCAGTTAATCTACTTTAGACGGGACGTCTACTGAAACGTACATCACGACTAGCACTTCATAATAACTTTCATTAATAAGTCATTAGCACCCGATGATGCTTAATGACAGATCAGGACTTTGAATGTGAATGCATATGAAAGTATAGAGATAAAAGACACTCAAAACATATTATGCCTACTCGTAAGATTTATGTTTTTGAGCGGCATATAACATTTCCAACCATTTGGATTACAGTTTTAACATAAAGAAACTAATACACTTAATGTGATGCATATTTGTCAGTCATACATGCACTCAAAAAATCAAGGCATGCTATCATGGTTTGTTATTAACTATTTGCTTTGATTTATTTTCAAAATGCATTTATTTAAATTAGAAAAAAAAAATCTGGTAATTGTGAAAACAATTAAGTGTATGCAGTAAAACAAACATGGTTAAATTATGACTAGCTGTGGAACAAGCAATAATCACTTAGTTAAAAATTAACGGTGTATTAGCATTATTACAGAAATCAGACCTGTTTCATGCATGTATGACTGACAAATATGCATCACATTGAGTTTACTAGTTTATGTTAAAACTGTGTAGTTTTATATGCATTTATGAAATTGTACATGCAATTTCCATACATAAATCATAAAATTTAGGCTGTTGTTGGGTCTTTTTTTAATATTAGGGTCATTCATAAAGTTAAAAATGTCTTTTATTCCTATATTTTCATATGCATCCACATTCAAACATCCTGATCTGTAGTGCCAAAACCTCCACAGGCCCCTGAGAGCATCATCAGCAGTTGCCTGGTTACGGGGCCCTTAAACCAGGTGAGAATATTTCATGGTAAATTAGGAGAATCTCTTTGAAGTGTCTACACAGGCGTCATGAAAAGAAACAAAGACTTAGGAAACAAAAGCTCGAGCGTGCCGTTTGTTGTGGTTTTGACTGATATTTTATTATCCGAATATAAAGAATAAATAACAGTTCATCTTAATTTACAGAATAAATCATCACCACAAAGCAGCTGTCGCAGCTGCAGGACGTTAAAAATCCATAATAAATTTTGAGGTTGTCACATCAGTGTGGAAAACCTTATAAAACATCTCAAACGGCTCCACGGGCCGCTCTCTGCAATATAAATACAACGTTAACCAATATTTTCCACAAATACAGTAGACTCTGGATAATACACATAATACTGGCTTTTTACAAGTAGCTAGATCATTACATGATGGCACGACATATACATACAATACATTCCTACACATGATAGTGCATAAAAAAATAAAACGCAACACTTTATAATAACTTATATGAACGACATTAACAGACATTATTATAATACATATGAAAAATCATATTAATACATATAATACATTACTAGTACATTCAAACAGTTACTAAAATGTTATATATTTTTTCTTTACTATATATATATATATATATATATATATATATATATTAGTTATAGTTATATATAAATATATATTTAATCACATTTGAATGTGAATTATTGATCTGTTCAGCATTACATTTGTTAATGACTTAAAGTTAGCATAAAGTGTTACCAAAATACAAAATAAAACATTTTTCATAACTTAAATCCAGAAATTTGTATGAGATTAGATTTTTTTCCATGTTCTTCCAGAAATATGTATCAGAGCAGAGTTTTTAAAACTGAAATCCAGAAATACGTATCGGATCAAATTTTGTACAGTAATATTTCTCAGAACATTCTTCCATAATTTAAGTCCAGTAATCAGCTCAAGCCCAGAAATACGACAGTTTTTATATAGTTTATGCACCTTTTTTTTTCCAGAAATGAGCATTGGGCCGGAGTTTCGATGTCCGTTCGTGATTGGTCAGTTCGCGCAGGAGCATTTGCACTCGGTTATGATGGGATACTGCACCGGTATCCACGCGCACTTGAGCGCGCCTCGCCTCTGCACGCACCTCCACCGCAGCAGCGTGATGTGCGTGGATTTGGCCGGTTTGCACACCATCCCCTCCGGCACCGAGCAGGAGCGCTTGCTGTAGCAGCTCCCCGCTCGCACGAAGCGCGGCCAGAAACGTACCCCTAAGTCGTTCCACGCGTACAGCACCGGGCAAAACGAGTAGGACCAGAGCCACATCTGCAGCCTGCGCTTCAGCTTCTTGCTGGCTTTGCGCTTCTTGCCCCACTGCACGTCAAAGTCCAGGTTCTTGATGTCTTTGGGCATCAGCCCGCTGGGGTTCTGCTGCTGGAGGTCCAGCCCGTCCAGGTCCTCGTTGCCCGTGTAGCGGTCCTGAGGAGGGCTGACGGACAGGAAGCGGCTGTCAAAGTCCCCAAGTGCGCTCCGCAGCTCCGTCTCGTTTAGGTCCTTCTCCCGCGGGTCGTAGATGGGGTCGGGGTCCTCCTTGAGCTCCAGCAGGGGTAAACTGTCACTCGGGATGGGTCTGAGGAGGTAATAGTGCTGACACTGAGCGAGGGACACCAGCAGCAGGTACGCGGCCACAAAACACTGCGGGAGATCCATGGTGAAAATCACAGAAACTCAACTTTATCCGATGCGAATCCAGAAGCGCTCAGACCCCGGATCTATCCATCCATCTCACTCGTACGGTTTCCTGCTGCTGACGTTGCCGCTGGTGGTTAAATGCGTCGGAGTCGTGCGCAGCATCACGCGCCAAAGTCCCGCACGCGACGCGTCAGCGCGAGCCAAATCTCTGGGAATGCCTCTCTCACGCGCGCGCCTCCCATATATACACGCGCGGCCCTGTGATGTAATACCACGGCTCTAGTTTTTTTTTTTTTTTTTTTCCAATGCGAGTTTGTTTGCAGGAGATTCCCTGACACCTCCTTCAGAGCTCAGGGAGAGGGAGGCGTGACTGGAGGCGTGCAGGGGGTTGAAGCCGCTGCGCCCCCTGTCGGCCTCCTCACGCCACGCGCTCCACGGGGAGAAACTACTGTACACGGCGAGAGTTTAATAGACTTCACTTTCTGACCGCTATCCATGGGCGTCGCTAGGCCATTTTTAGGGGGGCTTTAGCACCCCTAAATTTCTGCTCAGCCCCCCTAAAAATCTTGCGATTCTTCCCCTTTAAATTTCAAATGAAAACGGCAGCAGACTTCGGCTCCTCCACATCTTTCTGCGCGTTCTTCAATCCACAGACTGCGGTGGCGCAGAGGAGAGGACAACTTTATAAAACGATCACGTTATTGCTATTTTCATTTGAAAATTTAGCTTTCAATATAGAACATAATATTACAGTGCATGTGGCATTAACTACCATACAGTTATGCATAGAAATGATTAAAGACAGTGACAGACAGCACTCAGTCAGTGCACTCATTTTAATTGCATATCAGAGGGATTGACAGAGACTGAAACATTGTGTGTGTTTTGTATTAATTAAAAAAAATAAAAAATTGTTTGAATTGAATTTATATAGAACCTAATATTATTTATGAAGCTAAAAAGCTAAAATGAACTAAATAACATGATCAAAATTTTGTTTTGTTTTTTTGTTTTGTTTTTTACTTTTGAAAGTGAATCACAGCACCCACATAGTTTAATCCATTGTCCAGCCTTATAGCTGTGTCGTTTATATTAATAATATGGATAGTCAGTGTAAGTTTAAAGTGATATGATGTTTTATGTTTACATTTTTCTGTTTGTACTTGAGCATAGAAAGAGATTTGTACTAGTAATGCAAACAGTAAAATTTTTGGTTTGTACAGTAAACAGGTGTGTGTGTGTGTGTGTGTGTGAGAGAGAGATCAGGTAGACTTGTATTTGGCTTATTCAGTACTTGGATGTTATACCCATCTATGCAATACAGTGGAATACTGCAATAAGTTTAGTATACCATCCTACCCTATTAATCATTTTTTTTCGTGAATTTTTTTTTTTTATTATTATTATTATACCCTCATTGGGGGCTGAGCCCCCCTAAAATAAAAATCCTAGAATCGCCCCTGCCGCTATCTATCTCAAAATTTTAATTTCAAGGTACTTTACTGACATTTTTGTTATACATACAAAATTGTGACGAAAAAGAAACAAAATAAAAACAACAATGATAATAACAACAACAACAATAATAAACCATGACCATGATAAAACATACAACTACATTAAAATAAGCTGATGATGATGATGATAATAATAATAATAATAATAATCTAAAACCTACTTTATCTGTATTACATTAAAATTAAATTAAAAAATAAATAAATTATACAATTAAATTTAAATAAGATGAAATATAATAATAATGATAATAATAATAATAATCTAAAAAGTACTGTATCTGTATTAAATTAAAATTAAATAAAAAATAAATAAATTCTACAATTAAATTAAAATTAGATGACATAATAGTAATAATAATAATAATAATAATACATTTTATTTTCATTTTAAAGTGCATACATGATTGCTAAATATTGCAGTGACTAGAAACAAACAAGAGAACAACAGTAATAATAATAATAATAATAATAATAATTTAATAAGCTAAAAAGTAATTTATCTGTATTCAATTAAAATTAAATAAAAAATAAATAAATTATACAATTAAATTAAACTAAGATGACAACAACAACATCAACAATAATAATAATAATAATAATAATAATAATAATAATAATAATTTGAATACTGTAGTGATGAGAAAAGAAAAAAGATAAGACCTGAAACAGTAACAATATTCATGAACATAAAATAATTAAACAATAATGGTAATAATATTTATTTATTATTTGCATAATAATGAAATAATTAGACAGACAGACAGACAATTGATTCATTATTTTTTATGTATGTCTGTCTGTGCCCTGTTAGTAGTAAACCATGAACTATTACTATCTATGTCCTTGAGTAAAGCTCTTACATCCTCAGGATACTCCAGGAGGACTGAACCTGAAATACGTCTTCTGAAAGTCTCTTTGAAGAAAAGTAGCTCCTAAATGACCATATACTATCTATCTTTTTGCGACTTCAAGAAGCACAAACACACAAGTGTGCACTCAGTCCGTGGGGAATAAAGTCATAAAACACTCTGTCCAAATGAATCCAAAACGAACATCTCCCACCAAGCCAGCGCCGCGGAAACCCCGAGCTACTGTCAAACGCTCGTTCTTCAAGAATCGTTTAGTGGAAGAAGTGACCTGCCATTCCTCTGGCCATAAAGCAGATGGAGAGATAAATGCATCTCTGTTTCTGTCTGAATGAGCTAATTCACACTTCAGCTCAGCTACTTCTGCATGAGGAGACCCGAGAACGGTCTGGGACGCAAGTCACAGGTGTATTTTTGGGCACTGTCACAACATAAAAGACTCAAAATACACATGTGCAGCCGTAACTTAAAACAGACGAGTGCATGTTTCTGGTTTTATTTTAAACCATTTTTTCAGTGCATGATTTTTATTTTTTTTTTTCTAAAGAAAACAAGATGTTTGTCTTCATAATCATTCATCAAGTGCACATTGTGACACGCATAACAGAAGTAAAATAGGTTGCAAATGCCACTTCATTTTGAATTTTAATAAAGATTGAAATTCAGCATCCTTTTCATAACCAGCTCACTTCAGTGCACTTAAAAACCTACAAACATTTTGCGCAAAGAGGCAAAAGATCAACATTTGGCTTTGCTTAACTTCACCGTCTGTCACATACGATTCTCTTGATTCTTTCCTGGAGTTTTATCACAGTCAAAATACATAAGCGGTGACGCGTCTACCTGTCATAGTCAGAGTTATCAGAGCAGACGCCGACACTGAGATGTTTTCATTTTAACGATTTCTGCTAATGGTTTTGTCTTTTCCGCTGATGCTTACGGCAAACATACGGAACGGGTCATGAAACACACCAGACTCCTTCAATGGTAGAAACTTTATACACAGCTACCAGAAAACAATATTTATACAGAAATAAAATCTTCTAAATCGAAACTTGCACAATGGCTAAAAACACCAAATACATCAAAACTGTGTCAAAACTGTTCTGAAATGAGAACAAACACTCTTAAAGGAATAGTTCACCCAAAAACGAAAATATGATGAACATTTACTCACCCTTAGGTCATCCAAGATGTAGATGAGTTTGTTTCTTCATCAGATTTTGAGAAATATAGCATTACATCACTTGCTCAGCAATGGATCCTCTGCAGTGAATGGGTGCCGTCAGAATGAGAGTCCAAACAGCTGAAAAAAACATCTCCATCAGAAAAAATCTCCAGCTGAAAAAAACTCCAGTCTATCAGTTAACATTTTATAAAGCAAAAAGTTGTGTGTTTGTAAGAAACAAATCCAAAATACAAGTCCATAATTCATAATAGTTTTTTGTCTGGTGAGAAAGTCAAAAATCAAATATCAAAATCCAGCCACATGTTTGTTTAGAACTGTTTTAACTGTAAACGGTACGTGATCTGTGCATATTTCTCTCCTGATTCAGACCAGACGACTCTCATTCTGACGGCACCCATTCACTGCAGAGGATCCATTGGTGAGCAAGTCATCTAATACTCAACTTCTCCAAATCTAATGAAGGAATAAACTCATATACATCTTGGATGACCTGGGAGTGAAAATATTTTCAGCCAGTTTTCATTTTTGGCTGAACTATTCCTGTAAAGAACCTTTCAGTGCATATTTTCTTAGTGTAAAGGACATTTGAAAAAATCTAAAGAAACTTTTTCCACTATAAAGAATTTACAGAATGGAAAGATTCCATTTTCAAGATTCCAAAGTGTCCAGATTGTTAAAGGTTCTTTGTGGAACTATTGATGACAATAAAGAACCTTACGTTTTTAAAAGAAAATGACAGATTCTGTACTGCTATAGATACATTTCACAGCTGTAAGATCACATCTGTCTGCGGCTTCTTTCTCAGCTCTGTTCCCACAATCCTCTCTGCCTGTTAAGGCCACAAACACACAGATGTAAAACTTGCCGCCACGATGCTAGAGCAAATGCTAGATTGCTAAAGATCTTCTAGTCAGTAGATGTGGCTTGGGTTCCTCCTTCAACGTGCGTCTGTTTGATTTTTACACCTGTTTCATGGTCCAGCAGGTGAAAATGGTGCATCCGATCAGTGTTCCCAAGTCTACTTTAACATTGTTTTTCATTGTTGTTGTTTTTAAGCAACCCCAATAACGTGATATTTTTAGCCCCTAAAATGAGAATTTTACCAGGGGAACCCTGTCATAAAATGTGTATTTTACCCCATCGGAACGCTATTTTTATCGGGTGACCCCCTCTCAAAACGCGATTGGGCTAGATTTGGGCTAGTTTTGAGTGGGAATTGGGTGGGTTTTGTTGTGAAAACCTGGCAACCCTGCATCTGATCACTTAGTAAAGTAACACAAATGATTTGAATCTTTCATGTCATCACTAACCCCAAATATGAGTAATAGTAAAAGTGATGCTTTTAATTTAACATGCACCACTAATTAGAGGTTTGCACTGATTCCTGTGGCTTGTTCACACCATTTATCTCCTCAGTTACAGTTTCCACAGTCATGTTTAATTGAGGCCACATTGCTGAATACACACTTGAAGTCAGTGTGTTTAAGATTTGCAATTTGGTGGGGTGTAGGGGGTTGTATTATTAACTTTTAGATTATTTTCCCAGTAAATCTGACCTGAACGCACATTTGAGTTGTCGGAAATACTGGATGACCTAGGATGTTTTTCTTGAAATTGTGTGTCTATTTCTCATTGAGGGTAATGAACATGTCTACCAATTTTCAACACTGAAAGCGCATAAATCTCTATTACAATAGGTATGTTAGTGGGACAATTTTGACCTGCAAATGTTAAAGTTAAAGAAGCTGCACAAAACCAAACCCAAAGTAAAAAAATTAAAAATAAAATCTCTGCAATTACATTTATGCATTTGGCAGGTTATATTTAAAGAAATGTCTCTTACATTAAAACCATAAATTTTTATCATCATTTCCAGTTTTGCTGGAAATATTTCAGGAAACACACACAAAAAATTAAAAGGATAAAATAAAAAATGGAATAAAATAATCAATTTAAAAACTTAAAAAAGTCATTCATAATAAAATTAAAAATAATAACTATAATAGTTTTTATCATTTATTATTATGATAATAAATAATATGTATTTAAATACAGTTAAAATCAGTTTTAAAAATAATATGTTCTAATTAGTGCAGGGCAATGATTGAACACAATTAATTACATCCAAAATAAAAGTTTTTGTGTACTTAATATATGTGTGTGTGCTGTGTATATTTATTATATAAATGCACACACATGCATGTATATATTTAAGAAAAATGTTGTTTATAAATTCAATATATTTATATAATATAAATTATATGAATATAAATATATACATGTAAATATTTTCAAAATATATACTGTATGTGTGTGTCTTTATATAAACATAATAAATATACACAGTACACACACATATATTATATTAACAAAAACTTCTATTTTTGATGCGATTAATCGTTTCGAATCCAACAGAATTATATAAAAAAAAAAACAAGGGTTAAAGTACATTAATAATTCAGTGCAATTTTACAATTTTTGTCATTTTAATTAGCTAAAGCATCAGTGTTATGCATAATACTTAAATACTTTAGAGTGAATGAGGTGAGCTGTTACTTTACTAAACAACGGACAATTTTCACTTTCTGGACGATGTAATGGACACCAAAAAAGGGATTTGAATACGGCCGGTGAAAACAACTCCATCCGATCGGCACCTTAAACCACAGGGGGCATGTTTTGGGTTTTGCTATAAAATAAAACCATCCAAGGCATTTAAGAGGCCCGTCTTCTCGTGTTCCCATGAGGCTTTGAGACAGCACACAGTTCTCACACAGTGATCCTCTCTCTGCCTATAAACTCTCATTTAAACACACACTGTGTCAAAATAAGCTAATTAACCAAATCACACTTTAAATCTCTACATGCTGTGGAGGCATTATAGCATTTAAAGACTGTTTCACAGGCCATTATTAGAGAGAGAACAGCGTGTTTAACATCTACTGTGTGCTGCTTTCTCATGTGTACAAACGCTGTTGTACTTTGAGTCTATATGGAATGGAAAATACTGGAATCAGACACCTGTGCTTCTGGTGTTATATCATCTCAACACACAAACCTACAAAATGTCTGGAGAAAATCTCAAACTCTGTCAATCCAACCGAGTGACTTCATACAATTTCAAAAAGTCAGTCCGATGTAAAATAAAAATTGTGTTTGCAACCTGCAAAGCTGAATTTTCAGCATCAATACTCCAGTCTCTCCAGTGTCACATGATCCCTCAGAAATCATTCTAAAATTCTGATTTGCATATTAGAATGCAATCATTCTAATATACTGTTCAAAAGAACACCATTTATTTAAAATAGAAATCTTTCATAACATTATAAATGTCTTTACTGTCACTATATAGACAAGTTTTATGCTTTTTTAAAATGTGCTGCAAATCTGGAAAATGAATCACTTAAAGGTTTCTTACGCAAATTACAAATGATTCCAACAACATACAGCGTATAAAAATAGCTGTGTGAATAATTAATGAATAATTAATTAATTAATCAATCGATCAAAGTCCTTTGTGTTATCTGTACAAGCTTATTTGTTGCACATTAATACAGCTTCTTCAAATCACCCGCCTCTAAAAATACATCACGATTGGTCGCTTCACATGTCAGTCAGTCTAAGTGGGTGGGTCCTGGCTGCAGTGTTAACTGGACTTTACAGAGATAGTCAAGAGCCTAACGCTGGTATCAGACTAATATCTGAGCAGTGCTCGAGCTGCCAGGGTTTGAATAGTGTGTGCATGTTTCTAACTCTCACAGTTTCTCCGTCCCGAAACACATGACATCAGCAGTTATTTCTGTCTGCCGCGCCATCAATGTGCCTTTCAGTTCAGGTGAGAGCAGAAATCTCCTGACGGGACATTCTGACGGGTGAATCACACACCTCATGCTCGCACACACACACACACACACACACACACACGCTGATGCAACCTGCTCGCTGTTAAATAGGTCTTTCTTAGCTCTGAAAATAAACAGAACGCGGTTTGATGGATGGCGGCCGCATGTATCGATGCCCTGTGCGTGTTTAATGAAGCGAGAGGCGCTCGTACTGAGATAGATGAAGACGAGGGGCTCAGAGGACGAACGGCAGTCTAGACCTGCAGGGTGAAGAACTTCAATTCAACTCTACTTGAACGCTTTTGACAGCATCCCATAACATCCAAGATGCAGATGAGTTTGTTTCTTCATGGGATTTGGAGAAATGTAGCATTACGTCACTTGCTCACCAATGGATCCTCTGCAGTGAATGGGTGCCGTCAGAATAAGAGTCCAAACGGCTGATAAAAAACATCACAATAATCCACACCACTCCAGTCCATCAGTTTATGTCTTGTGAAGAGAAAAGCTGTGTGTTTGTAAGAAAGAAATCCATCATTAAGATGTTTTTAATGTCATATCATTGCATCCATCTAAAATACAGTCCTCTATCCATAATATTGCTTTCTCCAGTGAAAAAGATGTCTCGTCTGAATCAGGAGAGAAATCTGCACACATCAAACGCAGCTTTGTTTATCAGTCTAAAACAACCTAAACAAATTTGTGGGTGGATTTTGATGTGAGAGACAACAGGAGATTGACTTTTTCACTGGAGGAAGCGTTATTATGGATTATGGACTCATGTTTTGGCCAGAAGCAACAAGATTAAGGTGTCTTAAGAATGGATTTGTTTCTTACAAACACACATCTTTCACTTCACAAGATGTTATTTGATGGACTGGAGTGGTGTGGATTTCTTTTTTTATCAGCCGTTTGGACTCTCATTCTGACGGCACCCATTCACTGCAGAGGGTCCATTTGTAAACAAGTGATGTAATGCTACATTTCTTGATGAACAAACAGGGGTCCGTTCTTCGTACGTCGCTTATTACATCCGAGATCAAATGACACATCCAAGATGATATCATCGCACTAATCAGGATCTGGCTAATTCGGTTCTTCGAGCGCACCTGTTGTTGATGATTAGTATGGCTGGATTGAGTTATCGGAGATAATTGCGCGTTCATGGGTTGGTTTAAAAGGGCAGATGTATCGATACTCGAAACCACGATCAGCAATGCAGTGATTGGCTGGCGCCAAGACGACAACGTAATGACATCATATCATTAAAAAAGACACCTGACGGAAAACTTGACAAATTTCTGGACTTTTATAAGGAAACAGCCAAGCGAACAAAACTGCATAAATGTTATAATAGATAAATGAAATGTGTGCTGTTTTTAATGTATTTGTATTTTTTTTTTTTTACATGATTCCCAATTATTTATATTCACGATTTCTAGTATTTGTACAGGCTATACATTTTTACTTCAATGTTGTAATTAGCAATTCATTTAATTTTATCTTTGAAACAGATTTGTTACGTGACAGCATTAATTAAAGTTTCTTAAGGGTCAAGATCATGTTATCTGCATCTCCTGCGCTCCATCAAGCCACTCCCATAATATCTGTCATGACTCAAATTAATATAACGACTCAGATTAACTGCAGAGCATGTGTGTAAGACTCCAATACAGTTATCAATTATTTCATCATTAATAAATCTTTCAATGAGTAAAACTGGCTGTGTCTATAGTATTACAGACTACACAACATTATTATATTATTTTCAAATTGATTTTTAAATTATTATTATTTTAAATTATTGTCCCTGGACCAGTAGGGTACTCTTGTAATAAAGTAGCAGTGGCTGGGGCAGATATTAAGTATCAATTCTGCTTAAAAAGATGCAATCTAATCCTGTTTACATGAAATAAGCTGCTCCCGAGCAGGTTTAAGCTTACGGACCTGTTGCTATGACAGCAAGTCTAGGATGAGCTTGGAAGAACCAAATGATCCAAGATCAAGCAAAATCGGCAACAATCAAATCCAGCTAACTGAGTTAGCGACGTACGAAGAACGGACCCCAGACCTATATTACAGCTAAAAACGTGGGAAAAAACTCATTAGATAACCACACTATCTGACTAGTTATTGAGATACTATTATAGTTTTTATTTTGAATCAGTTTTTAATTTTAGCTAACGTTTAAATAATTGTGTTGTGTATTTTTGTCCTTTTCAGTGTTTTTATATAAGCACTTTATATTCATTTTTAATTCAGTTTTAGTTTGTTTTTTAAAACATCAAGTCAAACTAAATGAAAATGAGAAATATAAAAAAAGTATTTCCATTCAACGTTTATTTTATTTTTTCAACTCGAGTACATTTTTATGGCTTTAGTTTTCATTTTAGTTAACTACAATAGTGTCATTCATTTCAGTTACTTTTGAGATTTTCTAAGCGATGCTGCCTACGAAGGCCCCTCCCTATGTAGACAGCAGACTAGTGAGCTCACTAACCCATCAGTCACCATCAGATTTGACTCCACAGTTTATAATACAGCCGGATTAAATGCAGAGTTTAATATACGGCCTGATATTTGTAAACACAGTCCAGAATCCACTATGTCAGTCATTTAACACCGGCCTTCGTTTATTCAATTAGCGCTATTTATTTTCGCAGCAAAATTCCCCAGTAGCGCTGGCTTAGACAAACACTCGCCGTAATTTCTCCACGCTTGTTTTTCTTAGAAAATAATTAGCACCATAACGACTTGTTTGTCAAGCGTGTTTTCACAAGGCTGACGTGTCCTTTTCTAATACATGCATGTATATAAATATATTATGCAGACGTATGCTATATGTTCATATATAATAATAAATGTATATATTTATGTGTTTCACAGTGGGAGGCAAAGCTTCGGAAAAACAGAAGCCGCTCTCCGTCTCTCTCTCTCGCCGCAAAAAGCTAAATAAGGCTCTTTATACAGGTACTCCTGTGCTATAGTTAGCGCGCGTCTGGCGCGGCGCCTGTTGATGACATCAGTGGCGTTGACTGCAGAGCTGATGAGTGATGACCACTGTCTGTACATGTGCGCATGTGTTTTCTGCTGGCTAACAACGCCGCGGCTGTGTGAGTCGATGCGGTAATGAGGCCGCGCCTGTCACTTTGGTAGGACGCAGATCTCTGTCACCTGCCCCGCTGCAGGTATACAGCCAGTGCTGAGCCAACGTTTGGCCCGTGAAGAGCCCCCCGCTGACTCCGGGTTCCCCCTTTCCATCGCCTGTGTAAAAGACTCGAGACAGTCAGCACTTTCCATAAATACACTACACTTCATGTCCTGTGACTCTGAGGCACAAATCCCAGGTAAACGATCATCTACATGCTATTAACAAGAAATAGAAAAACATCAAATGTCTGTTTCTCAGTCCCCAAACTGGTCATCTTCTAAACTGATCATCTTCCCAATGGCCCTTGCTTAATTTAGGCTAAATCTCCAACCATGTTATGAACTACACCCTAAAAAAATCTGGAAAAATAGGACAACAATGTAGGCCTACTGTATTATTTGAATGATTTTTTTTTTTCCATATTTATTTTTTACTGGAGTTTTACCGGTATTTTGAATTTTACACTTCATTGGGTTGTGTTTTAGACTTAACGTAAATGTCCGTAAAAGTAATGGATAATGTCCTGCTGACAATATTTTTTTTCTGTTATTTTACAGATTTTTTTTTTCAGTGTATACACATATAAATATACATACAGATATTTACTTTTTTGTTTATTTATATGTATCAGTATTATAAAATATAACAAATACATTTAAATATGTATGTTCTAATAAGCAATGTATATAAACAAACTTAAATACATTTTTAAAATATTTATTTATATTGTTTCTAAATGTGTTTTTATATTTCTATAATATTTTAATTTGAGATAGATAGATAATAAATAAAAAATAATAAAAGTGTGATAATACTATTATATTTTAAAATTAAAAAGGTAGTATTAAATACAAATACAATTATTTTATAATAAACTTGCTAATAAAATGCTAATATTCACTTTTTTAAATATGACTTTTCATCATTTTCAAACTTAAAATCAGCAAGCTTTTATTTTGGCGGGTTGCCGGCAAGTAAGTATGCGCTTCCGGGTTTAGCGCTGCCGATTGAAGAACGTCATTGAGTGAAAAGTTTTGCATTGTGCTTTGAAGACAGAAATGGATAGCCTAGATTTATGATTTCAGTTTAAATACACAGTACAGTGTGTCAATCTAAAATGGTAATTGTGCATTAACAGCTGTCAACCATGTCGGTATGCAAATGTGTTTTCAGACCACAGCACATTTTTTATTTTGGTCGCATATGCGAACCACTTATGTGCACCCCTGATAATAGTATTTAAAATATAATAACATTTTTTAACATTTCATTTTAATGTTAAAGTTTTAGCAATTTTGTTGTGTATTTTTGCCTTTTTTTTTTCTTTTGCCATTTTTTAATGTGAATAATGAGTAATGAATTCGTATCCGAAAATTTTTGTGTGTGTATATATATACATATATATATTCCATCTTAGTATATAAAGGTAAACTAAATGAATAAATATATACACACACACAAATACCATGATGATTTGCTCTCTGTAATTCTGTACTGCTGCTGTGGTGTTGACATGAGAAGAAAGAGCGAGCAAGAGAGGAGAAGAGGAGCACAGCGTCTCTGTAAAGGGTTAACTGTAGACAGTAAGTGACTCCAGATGTGCTGTTATTATTAATACACCAGCCTGATGAATAGGAAGGTAAAATTTCAGGCGCCAGCCAGGGAGGCCCCGCGCTCTCACCCTGCCACTGCTAACCCACCTAGCGAACGCTCGCTCAGACTGACAGAGGCACGGACGCTTCAATCGCTGCTTTAATTACACCAAACCAGCCTAAACGTCTCTCTCAGTCATATTTAAGGCAGGACGGGGAGATCCGGATTTCAGACAAATTGCATTGTTCCAGCAATTTAAATTTATTGCACCATTTGCTATGCTAACAACAGACATTTTAATTAGTTCCCTTACACACACACACACACACACACACACACACACACACATTTATCTAAGGGAGAACAGACTTTTATTGTTTTTATATAGAGCTAATTATGACTACAGACTAACCCTAGACTTAAAAAACAACAAAAAGAAACATTTAATAATAATGAAACATTATTACTTTCAAGGTCCCCGCCAAAGGGAGGTTTTGCCAAACAATACAGCGCTAGCAACAGCAAGGTTATGGGTTCGATTCCCAGGGAACGCATGAATGCAATGCAAGTCATTTTGCATAACAGCATCTGCCATATGCATACATATAAATAGCCAGATATGTATAACACAATAAAAAGTACTATTGTAGGTGTTTTTGTAAATACAATAATGATAGACTATTTTAATTATTTTTATAAAACGGATAGTTCCGGTCCTTGATTCTGATTGGTTGAGCCGCATTCGAAGCTGTTGTAAATTACTCTACAAACGTACACCTTTGTTTACATCTCTGTGTTGCTCGGCAACCACAACCGTTTCTGAGGAACTACATTGTTTGGCAGAAGAATAATGTTTTTATTAATATTACATATTATTTGCTTTGTTTTAATTTTGTGAAACCTTGCTACATACATGGAATAACCGTTTTATAAAAGCAATAAGCCCCGTGAAGCTGTGGTTTACAGTGAATTTATAACAGCTAAGGGGTGTTGTTAGGCACGATGCGAAGCGGAAAAACCCACTTAGCTGTTATAAATTCACTGTAAACCATGGCTTCTTGGGGCTTATTGCTTTATTTTCAAGTTCAAATTTTTGTAATTTTATTGTTTGTCATTTTTATTATTTTATACACTGATTTTAATTTATTTTGAAACAGTTTTCATTCAAAAATTGCTAGTAAATTTCACAAATATTTACAAAGAAATGGCATGTGACACAATGAATTAAACATGAAAGTAGAAAAACTGATTTTTTTTCTTGTAAATAATCCAATAATCTTATTTTATTTACAACTTCAAAAAAAAAAAAAAAATTACTGTGTATAGTTTTCATTAGTTTATTAAGTTCGAATAATTTTAGTACCTCAACTTAAACCAGTGTTATTTTAGTATTATTGAAATATTATTATAGTTATATTAACATTTTGAATGTTTTTATTTCTGTATTTTTATACTTCATAGTTCAATTTTGAGCAATTTTGTTGTGTATGTTTCTCATTTTTAGTAGTTTTTATTTTCTATGTGTCTATGTAGTTTTTATTAATTTTGTTTCAGCTTTAATTTTAGTTATTTTAGTACATGAAGTTAAACTAAATGAAAAAGAGAAATGTTATATCAGCAACTACACTGTAAACCCTAATGAGTTGAGACTACTCAAATGATTTGAGGAAAGTGATTCTCTCAGTTTAATTGAGTAATGGGAAATTGACAACTCATTTAATTGAGTTCACCCAATGTGGCCTTCTCGTTGAATTAACTTACTTTATTAAGTACAGATAACTTAAAAGGCAAACAGACTAAACTCAAACTTGCCAGTTTATATATTGTTTAATTGGCTTAAAAAAATTTTTTCTAAATCATTAAAACAATTTTTTCTTTACATCAACAACTTTATTTGGGTTACACTACATAGATGATTTTTGATAATGTATACTGACATAGCTGCATAATAACATTTGATTAAAAAAAATACAATTACAATACATGAGTGCATTGTAGATACTAAAAGCACACTGAACAACAACAGACATGTTTGTCACCTACATTAATGTATTTAACAGAAACAATGCTTTTATAAGAGTAAGCTCATATTGTTGTCACATTTTCAACAGAAACATTTTAAATCAACAAAATGTGAATCTGTATGGAGCATAGAAATTTGCACATTATTTGTGAATGGTAGTAGCTATTCAAAGTGTGCAAAAAAAAAAGAAGTTTTTTTTTTTTTTTTTAAACTTTTTAACCAAATAGGTTTGCCAAAGACTGTATTTTAGGCTGCAGGTCTTTCTGCCCTGTTGGAAAGTAGAATACATTGAACACATCAAGGATCATGCTGCGATCATCGGACATCTAGAGAAGATAAACATCAACAAATTAAAATGAATTCACATGCATCCAAACTCACATACATTTCAAAAGGTGCAAAATAAAGGGATATTTCACCCAAAAATGAAAATTTGCTGTAAATTTACTCACCCTCAAGCAGGGGTGATTCTAGGATTTTTATTTTAGGGGGGCTCAGCCCCCAGTGAGGATATATATATATATATATATATATATATATATTCAAATGAAAATGGCAACATGATCAAATATAAAGTATATGTCATATGTGCCCATTTTCACTGGAGGAAATCCTGGTGGGTGAGGGGTGAACAGCAGCGAAAACTTAGCTACAGTATCGTTAGATGGGGAAACCGATTGTCTCTGTGATATTTTGTAAACTGTATTTATGACAAAGAACAGCACTGAAGCAGATATTAAAACAACCTATCGATAAACACACACCTGTCCTCTGTTTCTCGCTCTGCGCTGTCGGGTTTGATGATTGAAAAAGAACGCTCTGAAAGACAGGGAGCACTGAAAGTCGCATCATCAAGTTCACCGCTGCTTTTCATATTAAATTTAAAGGGGACTGAGGCATATCACGAAATCGTACAGTTTATGGAGCTAATCGCAAAATTTTAGGGGCCATAGTCACTTTGGGGCTTATAGCCCCCCTAAAAATGGCCTAGTTGACGCCCATGCTCAAGCCATCCAAATGTAGGTGACTTTTCTTCACCAATAGTAAAGTTTTTAGCTGAACCTGTGGTCTTTGGTGATTCATGTAATGCAAGTCAATCGTTGTCACACCATAAGAGTCAAAAAACATACACAGGAAAACTCATTTAATATTGTGGCTCCTGGACGATACATTGAGGTCTTATGAAGCATGAGTAAATTATTACAAATTTTCATTAGGTATCCCTTTAACCTACCAGCATACTTCAATGAGTCTTTGTCACAATTAAGGCTCTCTTCCCTCCTGCTTCAGGATGACCGCCTGTCTGCTAGTCCTGCTGTCAGAGGAAAACAGGAAATTTAACACCACTCCGATGTTCTTACAGGAAGTTAGTATCTCAAACGTGTTTATATGTTGGAAATAGGGCTGGGCAATATAGCCCCCCAAAAAAATGAAAAATAAAAACATAATATTGAATTTTCATATCAGTCGATATGATAAATGATAAATGTCAAATATTTCTTTCTTTCAAGTTTAGTGGGTGAAGGTTGTGAAAAGTATTTAAACCTGACATGTTTTATTAGGCTATAGACTACTCTATAGCCTACAAATGCAAAACACAAATACACAAAAAACTGATATAGCTTAATAACTGTAATTATATTCCATTACTCCTTTAATAAATTTAATGCCTACACTCTTAACCCGAATTAGTTGACTTTACTAGAAATTTTATGCGAAATTATTAAAATAAACTATTTTAGTTTTTAGTACAGGTGTAACTAAACAGGTTAAGTTGTATTAACATAGAACCTTAAGTTCATGCAGTAGACAAATCAGGTTTACATTACTTAAAATCATTAGTTCACATCAATTATTATTATTTGGAGTATAGGTTGTATAAAATAACTATTTTAAGTTACAACTACAAAAACATATATTAGCAAATAACATTAACAAATGTTTTTAAGTAATGATACATTTATGTAATGTCATGTAATTAGACAGATTTTGAGATTTATTGTATTAAACATTTAGTTTCAAATAAATTGGAAAAAAGAAAAACAGATTTCAATGCACCAATGTTTTTTTTTTTTTTTTTTTTAATTGTTCACCAAAGAAATGATAACACGATAATACGTAAAACTTGTCAGCCACAAGACAAGTAAAAATAAGCTTTGGAACAGCTTGTTAACAATTGCAACTATTTTGTAGAAGAAACATGAACACAGTATTCAACAATATATGTTATATCATTTGTGAATGCCTGGGTGTGCATTAACAACTGAGCATAAATTAAAACAGAGGCAAGTCTCTGTAACTTTAAACTTGGCTGAAGAATTGTGTGAACACACATTAACTGAGCACTAACAGCACTAATATGCAGAGACAGAACACACTTTAATGTCTTGTATGGCAGAACACAAGTGACTTCTCATGGAAGCTTCTACATTTCCTTACATTGTAAGATGGTTTTTCACAAAAGTTTGCAACCTGGTTTTAGTTCATTGTGGCCCAACACGAGAAGTACTCATGTTGGATGAACTGAATGAATTCCCTTGTAGATTTAGGGTAGTTAGAGATGCGCGCGCAAGTCCCTAAAGAATGCACATAGCTTTTGACAAGTCTTCAATATTGTCCATCACAAAATCTCCTTCAATGATGATCTTCAATGAGGCTGGATTGAGACGGAGAGAGGATGAGAGCACATCACCTTCATGCTCAATGAGGATGATTCCAATGTCCAGGTAGTGGAATGAGTAATCGTCATCAGAGTCCTAACAACATAAGAGCACAATCATGAAATTTCTCATATAACCATAAATAATGTTAAGCAATTTGTTACAACTGCTGGAGTTAATGAATAGTCCACCAAAAATTTAAATTCCATTTAAATTCAAAAATTTAAAAACCATTTAAATTCTCTCTCCTCACAATGATTATTTAAATTTTGGTAACAGAGTTTTTAATGGAGGGACAGAAACCTATGATGTTCCATTAAAAATCAGGAGGGACAGAAACCTATGATGTTCCATTAAAAAAAGTTCACGCAAAAATTAAAATCTGCTGTTTATTTACGCACCCTCAGGCCATCCAAGGTGTGGCTGAGTTTTTCTTCAGTAGAACATTAAAGATTTTTAGCTGTAACTCTGGTCCTTGGTAATTCATTTAATGCAAGTCAATGGCTACCATCACTTGGAATGTAAAAAAAAAAAAAACTTGCATGTTTTTTAACTATCAGAAATGATGATTTCCATTGATTGCTTTATATCAATTACCAAGGACCACAGTTTCAGCTAAAAACCTTCTTTAAAATTCTAATTTTTGGGGGTGAATCATCCTTAAAATTGTATTTGTACAACATGAGGGGTGAGCAATAAGCGACGAACTAACCTTTAAACAGCAATAGATCACCCAAAGAGGTTAAAAGATAATAATATACAGTTAATGGTTTATGCTTTATTCTCAGAGGTTTTATAAAATACAGGAACTATCAATCAATGGTGAAAATTGATTATATTTTATGTCCTTTTGGGATATTTGAGAAATAGTTACTACAAAGCATACTTTGTAGAAATCTTAGGCTAAGCCGCTAAAGGGCAAAAGGGAGCCCTCTGACAATTAGGACACCTAGTATCAGTTGGCTCTTTAGTCTGTTGAGGAGTAAAATGAATCAATGATGAATAAAATGAAAGAAGGAATACAAGAAAGCAGAATTGCTTAAGCACAATTTTGATTGTATTATACAACCAATATTGTAAACTTTTTCAATACACTTAACACGGCTGTGAAAAACAATGCAATGCAAGTCCAAATGGATATGGACCAACCTTGATTTGCTGCATGCTGTCAACGTCAGCCCAACATTCCCTCTCCAAGACTGAATTATCTCAATTAGATGACGACTATGTTGGGGTCAATGCTTTCATGCTTGAGATTCTCGCCTACAATCCCATGCTCCATGAACATCACCTAAAACAGACAGAAAAAAGTGTTACATTTCAAGATTAACTGTAACTTTTAGCATAAATGTTTAGCATATGCACAACATCTTTAAGCTCAACAACTCAGTTGGGTTATTATTATAAATAATAATAGTACAAGATTATATCTGAGAGACAAGATAGCTTAAAAAGTAAATCTATGCAAATGCTGATATTAAATGATATTAAAGCTATGGGGTAATGAAATGCTAACATTACAACTAAATTGAACAAGCAGAAAACACACTTGTCAGAATTATTCTTATCACAACCAAAAAGAATAATGGATTTAAATATTAGTATTTATAGCTAACGTACTGAACCACAGGGGAAACCTGGCGATCAGTACAAGACTACTTTAGCTTTAATTCACAGTAATACTGTCATCTGACTGGTCTTTGGATAATCAGTTTTCCCCAGAAAGATAAAGAGAAAGAAGCTACTTTACACACTCACCATTTCATGATGGTTTCCAACTCATGGGCGTACATCATCAACTGGTCTCAGGTCTCTTCAAACATCGCGCGCTCACTCAGACGTGTTTGAATGGGGCTCCTCTCATAGAAACTTAACACATTAAGCTATCTCTATCATGATAATCATTGGGTATTCAATATTTCGCCTGAATACTTCAAACAACTAATTAGTATTTAGTAATGGCAATGTGTTTTACAAAAACAAGAAAGAACAATTAATGACAACTAAAACATTTATTTAAAACAAAATCCTCGGTTTAGAGTGTACACATTCAGAACAACAAAAATTAAATAAGGAACATCCCACATCTCTGCCTTCTGCCACAATGTGACAGACAGTAATGCTGGCGATTTCTATTTGAAAGCCTTCTTCTGTTTTTCAAGGCCAGTGCTGTTGATAATGTAACTGTGCGTCACACCGCGCTTTCAGCGAGCGCTGCACCCGCTCCTGGCCGCTTGCCACAACGCTAGAAAGATTCGGACGCTCTAACGAGATCAAGTGCTTGTTCTGTATTTAAAGGGGCCGCAAAGCAAATGCTTGATCTTGCAGACTGACCACAAGTAGGGTATAAGTTAACCTCATGAAATATTTTAAATGTGAACTGATAAATTGACCGATGGAAAGAACTTGGATGAAGTATACGTTTGTTAACAAATAAACTAATTAAAAGCCATTTGTGTGGTGTGGCTTTGTGTTCATGGTTAAGTGCTAGTCTAATTTTGGCCATTATAGGAGACATTTACTAGCCTTGGTCTTTAATTAACATTAATTTGTGTGCAGCCTACACTATAAACTGTCCAGATTGAAGTGTAAGCCTATGCAATTGGTCAAATCGGTGTTGTTTTGATAAATGAATTGAAAACAAACATTCTAGCGGAAACGCCCCTGGTAAATAGTGCTGCGCTTTCTTATCAAATTACAGGGATAGGTCATATTATCGGGAAACCCGCTACAGCAATAATTAACCTCTCCATTTTGCTTGGGAACTAATGTGAATGGAACCAAAGCTTTGCAGGCTACAGCCTTCGGGAATCCTCCTAAGCGGAGGACTTCTACTTTCCGATTGGCACCACAACTGTCACAGCTCATTACCATAAAGTTGGACCTGATTTCAACCTCCTCGACGCTCTCATCGTCCAAGACGCCGCGCGCCTCATTGAAAATGAATGACTTGGCTACTTGACGCTCTCGCTGCTGGCCCGCAAAGAACGCACGGTAAGCGTAGTCTGATCAGACATTACACTAGTTTAAATAACAGAGACATCATGTATTTTTTAAATCGGAGAACTCGTGCGCTTGTCACTGGATCTCGCAGCGCTGTTTAGTGATTGCGTGACCGCGACCGGTCAGTGAATAAGTTAAAAACGCATTCGCTCCGAGCTCTCCGCGGTGCTCTTTTCTTTTGGGCCGAGTTGATAAACGGTCCGCGCGGCACGCGATTCAGACGAATAGCGCTGTTTCGTTCCGCTTTTTTTTTCTTTTTGGCGCGTTTGCCATTTAATGTTGTTTGCGTAGTTCATAATCATTATATAGAACATTTCGAGCATAAATTATCGAACATTTTATGTGATAATCATTGTTATCGTTTTATCGTCCAGCCCTACTTGCAAATCCCACTAAAATGAAAACATTTTGAAGACAACTAAGCAAAATATACACATGTATTTTAACATTAACCTACCAGCATACTTCAATGAGTCTTCATGAGGGCTCTCTTTCCGCCTGCTGCTTCACGACGACCGCCTGTCTGCTAGTGCCGCTGCCGGAGAAAAACGGGAAATTTGCAATTATACCTTTCAAATAACATTACAATAAAACTTGTAAGGTAATTAAGAAAAGTGTATATATGCGTTTTAATCTCTACTTACCAATTTAACGTTTGATTTTCAGCTTAGATGGCTCTCTCTGCCAGCTGCCTCTGGACCGCTGCTTCAACGCTTCTCAAGGCAGAATTTCAAACACGACCAATCATATTAAACAGAGACACAGAGCATAACTTAAATAAATTGAAATTTTGAGTTCATTACACTTGAAATCTTAATTCGAAAGATTTTTGCTCCCAAATGCAATATTATCCGTCTGCAGTACTTTCAGGACCGCAGTTGTAGGACCGCATTTAGACTCCAGTTTTTTGCATAGCCACCTGCCGGAAATGGAGAAACCGCAGTCCCAGGAATTTACCTATGGATTCCAGTTTTGGAGGACTGAAAAAAGTGCCACCAAGGCAGTATTTCCACCCAGTTTTAACTACATTACAGTTTGAGTTTTTTTTTTTTTTTTAAGTTTTATTACACCCAAATACTACTTTCTTTATTGCAATTAAACCTGGTTCCTAGGAATGTTGAGTAATTATTGGGTCTAAGTAGCATAATATAATAACTCAAGTAAAATAAACAAGGAATAATGGCTAGTGTCTTTTCAGTCACTAGATCAACCACATTTTCAAGTACAGAGGGAAGACACAAGGATGACTCTGGGGGTAGATTTAAGATTGTGTATATTTTATAAAATGATATTACAACAGTTGAACTTGAACACACACAAAAACAAATTTGTTCATGATGTGAACCACATAGAAAGAACTTCATGGACAATGTCTTCACTGCCTCCTAAGAGAGAGAAAGAGAGAGAAGTGAATGAAATAAGGAACATTTAGTTGAACATTTTCACTTCTAATTTAAATTTCAGTATTTATAAGATCTTTAGTTACCACAGAGAGCTGAGACAATATACATTTATACAAAAATAATTATATCAATCTTCATACCAATTAATGTTCATAATACTATTATTGCATACTGTTCAAAGATTTGGAAAAATATTTAATGTTTTGGAACAAAGGTTCTTGAAACATTCATGTCACTGAAGTCGAATTTGAACCTGAGAAAAAAATGATAATAGAGAGCGTATAAGAAATTGAATGAACACATATTATTGACGTTATTTTCCTGACTTTTAAACATTTATGACAGCATTACCTACCACCTAGATGCCTCTCTTTTCAATTGTTTATCACCCTATTAAATCTTCCACTTCACTGAAATAGTAAATGGAGAACATAATCACTGCTAGGGTTAACAAATACCAGCCAGTAAAACTCATGCCAGTAAAACAGTTCCATTTTCTACCACCTGTGATGATAATCAGGACCAGAGAAGGCCTGCTCAGCATACCGCAGAGACAAATTTGAAGCCCAAGTTAGGGCCATATATGATGGCCTATCAAAAGAAAATGGTTAATTGAAATATACACAGGTCTGTACATAAGTAGCATAAGGTGTAATATATATAGGTTTGAGGCAGTAGAATATGCACAATACATTATATTGTTATGCATACCTCTGGAAATAGAACACCACAGATTAACCGCACTTCATCCGTGAAGCTCAGTTGTGTAGGTGTTTTATGTAGTACTGACTTCAGAAAAGCAAAAAGGTTGTCCTTTTGTTCTTCACTGTCAAGGTAGACAGACACCTGGTGAAAGGACTTCGGAGGATACCGCTTTGAAGTCTCCTCATGATAATGTCTACGGGCAAATTATTTTGCCACAATTATTACAGTTATTTTACACAGTAAATGACACAATCTAACACATGGTATTTTAACAGTGAATTATTATGATGGCCTCTCATGTCTGACTGTTAAAATGTCATCAACATTATAAAACCATGTCAAAATGAAGAGACATACTCATAACATGTATTGTGGGGTAACGTTAAACAGGCTGATCAAAGAGCACGGATAAAGTTAAAAACATCAATTATTTTAACTTAATTAAAATGGAAAACAATGAGTAATTAACAAGCTAAATCTAACGTGCTACAGTTTATTGTGCTTTCTAATAACAACACAGGCTTATCATGCAATAGTTTCAGCATGAATGTTAACAATTCATTTTACAGCATTAGAGGCTAATATATGATGGCTATGCATTCAAGACTATTTAGCAAATCAGGATCACTTCAGCTACGTTAACTTTCCAATGAAATGCATCACAATTGTTTTTAATGTTAAATAAAAATTGATTCACATTTGATACTCACACTCTGATTGTCATCCATCTTCGCTGGTCCTCTAATTCGGTAGGTGGCGTTGTCACTAAAAACCTAGGGTCCTGGAAATGCGGTCCTAGAAATGCGGTCCTGAAAATGCAGCCTCCGGTTTTGCAGGCAGATGCTACTCCCCAAATGAGTCAATTAAACATACCTGTTTAAGTTTTGACACCAAAACATGTCATTTTAAGTAATGCTAAGTTATGATAACTTGATTTCTTTATTAATGATAACATTGGGGTTTACAGTGTAGCTGTATTGTAACCAACAACACTATTTTATTATTTTATTTGCTTTTATTATTTTTAAATGTGTTTGTTATTTGAAGGAAGTATTTATTTATTTATTTATTTTATGGTTTTAGTTTAGTTTTAGTCAACAATAATAACCCTGTCTGGGTACAATATAAATAACACAGTACAATCAATCAATCAATCGATCGATTGATCAAAGAAAGAAAGAAAATTTCTAAGTTGTCAATAAAACAGAGATTATTGGAGCATGTATAACAAGAAAATGATGATTTTTTTACTTCCAAATTTAATGTGTAATTCAACACGTTACTGTTTAACTGTTTGTGAAGTTTACTAGCAATTATTGAGTGAAAATTGTTTCTACACCACTTTTCTTTCAGTGTATGGATATGCTAATCAATCAGTGCTATACATCATATATATTAAAGTATTACCATCTACATCACAAGTGCAGTACTTTACAGTTTTCTCGCGTTACTGTGGCGTATGAAGCCACACTCAAGGGGGCGATAGAGTTAAGGCCCGTTCACACCAAGGACGTTAACTATAGAGATAACGAAAAAGATATAGCTCTAAAAATCGTTCTCAATATTTAAGAACAGCAGAGTTCACACCACAGCTATAACGATAAAGGTACAGAGAAACAATATCGCTGGAATCATTTTGCGAACTGATAAACTGGTATTTTTCCAGCTGATAAACGCCAATCAGAATCCATCCTGCTATAACAGCTCAAGAATTTAAAGTGGCAGATGCACATGCCCTTAGAATAAACAGACAATATCATTCACTGGTGTGGACATTAATATCGTTATCTTTATAGTTGTCTTTATAGTTATCGTTCTTGGTGCAAACGGGGCTTTAAACTCAAACTAGTCAATAAACTAGATGTGTTATTATTGTTCAGATCATTGCTATAAACCTCTGAACACATTTTGACCAAGCCAGATTCTCCTGTCACTCGATCTGAAAGAGAAAGCAGACTGCGGAAGAATACAGTTTGCACAAATGTCAGCAATAGCGCTGAGAATGCAGCGCATACTTTCAGAAACAGTTGTGTTTGTGTGCATTAAGTAGGGTTGAGGTTAAATATAAAGCAGTGAATGAGCTTAAAGCTTCCCGTCTCCTCCAGGCGTCTCTGAGCTGCTGTGTGTGTGTGTGTGTGTGTGTGTGTGTGTGTTTGGGCTCTGGTAATTGAGCAAGACCGCAATAACAGAGTAGCGCATGTTCGATAAGGGTCAAGTTCCTAGAAAACAGAGGCTCTCTCTTTCACGCCTGTCTGTCTCTCTCTGTAGACACACATTACCATATAAAGAGAAGCAGAAGAGGACAGTTTACGTGTGTGTGTGTGTTTGTGTGTGTGTGTGGTGGTCCACAGGAGTGCAGGGGTACTGGGGGACATGCATGTAACTCAAAAACGCCCCATCTGAGAAGACAAGAAGAATGTGGAGAGAAAAATCCAATGCAGAAAAAGAAAGCTGCGAAAGTAACATCACTAACAAAACAGCCACTTAATAGCTTATTTACTTCTTCAAAAAATGAAATGGGACTGAAGTAATCTCACATGTGTCTCCTGTGGAGCTTCAGAAGAGATCTCAACTGTCTCAAACAGTGCTGAGGAGCTTTATAATGCCTTGTGAGAAATGAAAAGAGTCTAGTTGTCATATAAGAACACAGAGTAAATAAATGAAACAATTAGCAAAAATAGGAAATTTCATTTTGCTCAGTATTTCATCTCTGTTGTCTAGAAGAAACAGTTATGAAATTAATGTGATTTTTTTTTTCTGCTTTTTACTGGCTCACATGTTTAGGTTTAATTGAGAGAGAAGGTAGAAATTTATTTCTATAAACTTTAACTTGCTGTGGAAGGCTCAAACTACTCAGTTACCTCAAAACAAAACAAAAAAACAATAAAATAAATCATTTCTGCAAAAGGTTTACATTTATTCATTTAGCAGACACTTTTATCCAAAGTGACTTACAGTTTATTTAAAAAAAAAATATATATATATATATAAAATAATTAATGTGGAAGAAGTAAACTCAGTTACCTCAATAAAATAAAATAAAAATAATTCCTGCAAAAGGTTTAAGGTTCTCAGTTACCTCAAAAAAATACTAAAATAAAATAAAATTAAATAAAATATTTAAACTTCCCAATTGCCTCAAAAAACAACAACAACAACAACAAAAAAACAGTCCCTGCAAAAGTTTTAAACGACTCAGTTACCTCAAAAAAATAAAATTGAATTAAATTAAAATTAAATAATTCCTGCAAAAGGTTTAAACTAGTCACTTACCTCGTAAAAATTAAATTAAAATTAAATAATTACTCAATTACTCTATCTCCAAAAATAAAATAAAACAAATCCTGTAGAAGGTTCAAACTACTCGGTTACCTCCCAAAGAAAAGAAAAAAAAAGAAAAGAAAATAATAGAAAAGAAAAGAAAAACAAAAACTAAACTAAACTAAAATCCAGCAGAAGGTTCAAACTACTCAATTACCTCCAAAAAAAAAAAAAAGATTAAATCAAACAATTCTTGTGGAAGGAGCAAACTGTGCTCTCAAAAGTCAGAGATCTCAACATGAACTCAAACATTTCTTATCAAATGATCATGAGATGCTTAAAGCTCTATACTTCTACTGGATGATGACTAGTGACTCATTCGTGTCTGTTTTTACTTCTCCTCAGGCATTCATGAGAAACACATGAGACAAAACTGACACTGAAATGACACACGACTCCATTAAGTCTCGCAGGCATGAAACAGCAGCCTCTGAGAAACACGTTTCCCTCTGAGACACAGAGAGAGCTGGAGACAGAAGTGACTGATGGAGAAGAGCGAGCGTGAGCCTGACGGCTGCTGTGTAAATCCCTCAGGATTGCTGGTGCCTGGCTGGCCGTAGGAGAGCTTGATCCCGCCGTCCGGAGCGGGACGTCCCTCTCAGGTTGCCGCCCTCCCCCTTAAAACACACACAAACACAGAGCGGGTCCTGCGGGAGCTCCCAGCAGCACACACTCACACACAGAGCCGCTTGGGGCCCAACATCTCCACATGACAACCAAAGGAATGCCTCTCTCTCTCTCTTTCTCTCTGTCCCGTCGTGAGTTTGCAGTTCAGGGATACCAGACAAATTACGTTTAATGGCTGCTGTGGCCGCACTCAGGAAACGCCGGCTTTGGTGCCGCTGCCAAAAGTGCCAAGCGCAAACCACAGTGAGAAACACACACGCGAGGCGAGAGGAGATAAATGACACTTGCTCCTGATGCAGGAAATCTCATCAGGAGATTCAAATGAGATCTCAGTTACTGTAGGCTGCATTTAACCATCAGCCTGATGCTAAAATGCCTAATGAGAGTCAAAAGAGTCCACAGTTGTCTTACAGAGAAGAGAGGTATTAAATCAATGTGACACGTGTGAGATTACTGATTTATTATTTTTTTCCCCCCTCAGGAAATTGGAGAAAAACTCCGCACTTGTTCTCCATTTCGTATTGCTTTCTAGGAGAAACAACTGTGATATCTTCTGTGAGATCTTGTTTCTTGCTGGCTCACAGATCGTCTCGGTTACATAGGTAACCCTCGTTCCCTGAAGGAGGGAACGGAGACGTACGTCGGACTGACCGACGAATAGGAATCTCGCTAGAGAG
>JAFVLL020032399.1:0-17855 GCA_021397915.2 Tor tambroides | reverse complement strand
TTTGTTGGTTTTGATTGCTTCTATTGTCCTCTTTTGTAAGTCGCTTTGGATAAAAGCATCTGCTAAATAACTAAATGTAAATGTAAATGTAAATGAAAGCAAAGAACAATAGGAATACAATGCAAAATAAGAGGCCTTAAACACAGAGACCAAGACAAGAACACAGACAGGGATCATGAAATAGTCTCCCCTCAAAGGAGTGGCTTCCAGGCGTTCCAAAATGACGAGTCCAGGAGGGAGGTGGAGTCGAGGTGGACCAGGGGGAGGGATGGGGGGCCAGGCCCTTGTAGTGGAGGACGGCATAGAGACAGAAGTGGAACAGGGAGCTAGGGTGGAGCCGGTGACCAAGGCGAAGCTGGAGACCAGGGGTAGCTGGCGGGAGCAGGGAGCCAGGGCGGGGATGATGGGACTTAAGACCCCCAGAGTGGAGCAGAAGACCACCACAGCAAAGCGGACGGGACCGAAGACCTCCACGGTGGAGCAGAAGACCACCAGAGCAGACGGGACCGAAGATCCCCGCCATGGAGCAGAAGACCACCCCAGCTGAGTGGACAAGATTGAAAATCTTCAGACGACCACCAGGGTGGAGCTGATGGAACTGGAGACCCCCAAGGCGGTGCTGATAGAACTGAGGACCACCAAAGTGGAGTAGACAAAACTGAAGCACCCTTCAGCAGAGCAGACAGAGCAGAGGACCACCAGAGGATCCACAGTGGATCAGCCGTGACAGGGCAGACTGAGAGTTCAGAGACAGCCTCTTGGCCATAACAGGGCTTGGCAGAGTGTTCAGAGACAGGCGTGGCTTCCTCGGGAGAATCTGGAGTGGACACTGCCAATTCGGGAGGATCTGGGCTTCATTTATAAAATGTTGCGCAGAAACCATCTTAAATTTGATCTTACGGTCGTCTCTCAAATATGCGTACGTGTGATCTATAGAATGAATGTACGCACAGAAAACGCAGGTGCGCGTCTCTTTCAGATATGAAATCTACGAACCGTAAATGATCTTGAACTTGAGAGCAACTGAATGGTTTCAACTCAGCCTTGTAAACGACTCCTAATTAATGTCATTAACATATAAACGATCACCAGTCATGGTCCAAATCCTTTAATTTACAACAGCGATTTTTTATTTAATTTCCAAAAACCTGCAGTACCCCAACAAGAAAAAGTGTGTACCTGGCTCAGATCCAGATGTGACATAAGCACTTTTCCACGTCAAACACAGATTTTACAAATATGAGCATTGGCGTGGATTTAAGCATACACACGCTCTAAGATCAAATCTGTGCGTACACACTTTATAAATGAAGCCCATGCCATGATATCCGGAAACACTTGGAATGGCGTCCCTGATGGCTGATGACACTGGAGTGGCATCCATGATTCCTGGAGACTCTGGCATGGTGGCCATGATATCCGGAAACACTTGGAATGGCGTCCCTGATGGCTGATGACACTGGAGTGGCATCCATGATTCCTGGAGACTCTGGCATGGTGGCCATGATGGCAGTCAGGTGGAGGCTCTGACATTGAAGTTGTTACAAATTCTAGGCTCGTAACCCTCAGTGTAGCGCATGCTGGAAAACTTGGTCAGTCAAGCTCCTTGGCCACCGGAGATGTCTTTGTTAAATCCACTGGAACGATTCTCTTGAAATTCCACAAGTAATTGGTCATTGTGATCACACTGCTAATCTGAAGTAACCACTGCATTTCTGGCCAAATGAGGAGGCTCTTGGAACAGCCATCATTTAGAAATGTATCTATGAACACAGCTTAATTTGTTTTTGAAGTGGAATATGGGAGTGGACATCTAATGGACATCTGGTCATACACAACAAAACTGTTTCAAATGAAATAATAATAATAATAATAATAATATAAAAATAGAAATCATGCTAACCCAGTGTTAAACAATGGTTAGATCAGAAAAACTTACACTGATAACTAGTATGAGTCTATCATCACTGCCTTCAACATGCTGATGTTGGTGTTTAATAAAAGGCCATTTGGGGGAGGGGTGGCGATACTGACTGCCTGCAACCTGTGGAGGGGGGCTGTGGGGAGGCTCTTTTGACATTTTGCACCACAGCATGCATATCAGGGAAACAGTCCATTTGATTTGTGTTATATGTGTATTCAAAAAAGAAATCGTGTCAACTTACATGATTTTCTGAACCCCCTTGATCCCTCAACCATTAGATGAAAGTCTTTGCCTGTTGCGTGAGTGCTATGTTTAAGACATGGCGTAAAACTAAATGAACTTCATCAATTGTGGCCACGATTTCACTAAAACTAAAATTAAGGAATCCCTCAATCAAAGGTGGCCACAAATTAACAAGTCGTTGAAATTAATTCTTAATTTTGTAGCCATATTATGTATCGTTTCACTGTATGTCGTGTGGGGCTACATAGTTGGCAACACGTCAGAGGGGGCACTTAGCTATAGCCAAGGTGAATTTTTGAATTTTTGGATTTTTTTTTTTTTTTTTTTTCAATTCTGGAACAGTAGCTTTCAATTCAAGGTTTATAAACATTCTTGCTGTGGTGTAAACAGAAACAACCTTTACAAACAAATTCTAAATTTATCATGAATGCTACTAGCAAGCGACAGTCATATCTGGAGGTGTGTGATGTAACAACAAAAGAATGAAATTTCAGCAGTCAATAGATGAACCAACCCTGACCATAATCAGGTGTCGAGGACGTAATTATAGCACATTGAGCTAATTTTTCTTTGAGGCTTTACACCCTAACATAACAATCTAGAAACATACTTAACGCAAAGAACAATTCCTGTGTTGTTAGTATTAGACTTGTTGTTAGACTTCTTTTATAGGTTCTTTTAAGATTTAAGACCTATTTTCATTACCTTTTCGATGTTAAATTGCAATTTAAGGTAAACTTTTTTCTTCCCCTCTCTCACTACAGCTCCTGTTTTCTACAGCTTGTGCCCTCTGCTGCTGATGTGAAAGATGAGTTTGTGTGGCAGAAAGGCACTGACACTCCTTAGCAGTGTGTTTGCCGTGTGTAGTCTGGGGCTGCTGGGTATTGCTGTCAGCACTGACTACTGGCTCTACCTGGAGGAGGGAGTCATCCTGCCTCTCAATCAGAGCACTGAAATCCGTATGTCTCTCCATTCAGGGCTCTGGAGGGTCTGTTTTCTTGCAGGTGAGTGAGTGTCTGCATGTCAATATATCGAGGGGTGAGAACCAGAAAGGCGTAACTGACATTTCACCAAATTTACAGGAGAGCCAAAACAAAAATTTTACCATAGTTTGATCTGACTTTGTGTCCTGATTTCAATTGTTTATAATAAAAATTTGTACACTCATGGATGACAGTACTTTTGCCAGTAGAAAGAGCTTTTAAGAGTAGATTAAGAGCTTTCATTTGATATATATATATATATATATATATATATATATATATATATATCTCCATTTCACCAAAAAATGTCACTTATGCCCTTCTGGTTCTCACCCCTCGATATGCACATTCTGTGAGACACTAACACTTGTTAGTCCTTGAGGTGTGCATATAACATCTTATTTTACGTAAGCTGATGTTATGCTGATGTTATAGGAACACCCCCAGGTATGACGATTGTCTGAAGACTGTATAAAACATGGCAATTTATTAGCTGTGGTGCCAGGAAGAAAGCAGTAACCGAGTAGCATGGCCAGCTATGCAGCATCTCGTTCACTACTCAGGGAACCACTATGACATACGATATGTAACCAAGACGTTCCTGAAAACCCTACAAACCCTACTTCACCAATACATTAAAAGATGGCAACAACAGAACCACCGTAAGAGTCAGAAACCTTTTAGGGGCTGACTCTAGAGTTTAAAACAGAACCAATGAGCCCTTCTAAGACCACAGATACGTAGTGTTTCTATAATGAATGGAAACATGATGAAAACGCCTCATCCATCTTGTCTCATGCATAAAACGAGAAACAAGTGAATGTCCACCCAAACAAACATTCCAAACCAGCATGTGCTCTGCAAAAATTGCTGCCGCATTCAACTTATGTGTGGACGGGACTGTGCCCAAAGAAACACAAGAAGTTGCAAGAACTCCTGAACCACCCGAGTAGTAAACTGGGTCCAAATTGCAATACCTGCACCAGGACACAAACAGTCTCCACTACAGGTCGGCCTTGTCCTATGTCTCCCAAAGAGGTTCCTCCAGTAGATATACCAGCTCCGAGAACCAATCTCAGGATGGCCATTGTGGTGACACTAAGAAATGATGAACTCTGTATTACCGTACTGTTGCCAAGACTGTAGTTTAATTGGTAGAAAGGCATATAATCCACAGGTTCACCTCTTCCCTGCTGAACTGCTGCCAATTTAGACTCAAAGACTTAGGGTGCAGCCTCCAATCTCTGGACCTCAGGCCATTCCTCAAGAGGAAATTCACTCTCAGATTTTCCAGTCCTGGAATCTACACCACTTGCAAACTAACTCCTTCTTTGCCCATTTAGGTAGGAAACTTCCATTATGTTGTCTGTCCTGATGACAACATGGCAGATTTGAAGTATTTGGGAAAAAAAGCCAGAAACATAGCCAGCATCTCTAGGCAATTTAAGTGCTATGACGGATGCCCATCCTTTCAGACTCCATAGACTGGGCAACCTTCATAGACCACTCCCCAACCTACCAGGGAGGCATTTATCATAATTGCTTTGTGACAACAGACTTATCCTCAAGCCCAGACCTTGCAAATGAGAATAGAGTCTTAACACTGACATGGTAACTCCACGGACTCTGCTAAAATCAGCCAGTTGTCAGGGTAGTTTAGCACATGGACGCTCCAGAGCCTCAGCGGGGCCAGAGCAGCAACCATGCACTTTATAAATATGCAAGGTGCTAAGGCTATGGAAATACTTGAAATTAGTATGCCTTGACACCAAAAGCAAATCTGAGAAACTTCATGTGTCTCTGAAAAATCTGAATGTGGAAAGAAGCATCCTATTGTGACAAACCAGCTAAAGTGAGAATGGCTTGGGGAGATATTTGGGGTGATACTGAAAAGGGTTACACACAAGCAAATTGGAAGTTAGTGGTGGTGCACATGCTGAGATATCTCTTAAAGGCAATGTCCCGCTAGCTACATTAAACAACATGATTGGGGCCAGGGTTTCTCACCTGCACACAGTTGTTGATGAAATCTTTTGATTTTGAGAGTAAAATTTGCCAGACTGGACATTGTTAGACAACTTATACTGCACAGACTATCATAAATGATACAATACATATAAATACGTCCCTGTGTATCAGCCTGTACTTTGTGTTATCCGACCTTTAAATTCTGTTTTGAAATTCTGTTCTGTTTTTTAAATTCTGTTTTTGCTATACTATCTTTGGTCTATAATCCAGTCCTTTTCACTAACTAATCTTTCAACACTGTACAGTCTTGCATAGCAGATCCCTTACCTCACAAACAGCATACTGGAATGTTTTATTACTTAAATAATTGGACTTTGTAGATATACGGGCAACAGATGATTTATATTCCTCTTCCATTTAGAGTCACCAGCTCCAGCAACAGTGTTACCAACTGGTAAATCAGGTATCTTCCCTTCTCTCACCTCTCTTTCTCTCTTTCCTAAGATTTCGTTGATTTTTTTTTGAAAGACATTTATACTTTTATTCCGTAAGGACACAATAAATTAATAAAAATTGTCAGTAAAGACATTTAAAATGTTACAGAACATTTATATCTTAAATAAGTGCTTGATTGATGTTTTGAAAAAAAGTGTATCATGGTTTCCACAAAAAAAAAAAAAAAAAGGCAGTGCAAATGTTTTAATCACTGATAATAATGATGTTTCTTCAGCACCAAGTCAGCATATTAGGATGGTTTTTGAAGGTTCATGTGACACCGAAGACTGGAGTGATGAAAATTCAGCTTTACAATTTCACCCTCAGCTAAATTAGATTTAAAAATATCTTAAAATACAAAAAACAGCTATTTTACATTTTAACAATATTTCACAATATTAATGTTTTTTACTGCATTTTTTTTTATCAATCTAAATGCAGCCTTGGTGAGAATTAGATACTTATTCCAAATATACTGTTAAAATTTTACAGATCCCAAACTTTCAAACGGTAAAATATTTAACAGATATAATTATTATTGCAGACACAGTGAATATTATGTTTGTCATTCTTAAAATCATTTAATTCTGTTCATTAGATCTTGCAAAACATACGTTGTGAAAGTTATTCTTAATGGATTATATAACAGCACTGGGGTCACATCCATATAGGTCTAAATGGTTCTGGACAAGTATACGTTATTGAGTGGCCTTGTTACTAAAAACCCTACAAAGTAAAACGTTTGACCTACAAACCTTTGCACTCAGCAATGTAGCTGACATACTGATTGTGGTCCAATGATTAAAAAACTTGTCAACAAATTGTGCGTAAATTTAGTCTAAAGCATATAAAAAAATTCAATTGAACGTGTCAGGTAAACTATGACAAATCTCGCAGCATAGTTGAGTCAGTTAAGTACAAGCTCATTCTTCTTCTTAATAGTAGCAGCAGCAGCAGCAGCAGCAGTAGTAGTAGTAGTAGTAGTAGTAGTAATAATAATAATAATAACATGTTTTTATGTTTTAATTAATTATGTAGGAAAGCATAGTGTATCACTTTTATAATTTATACTGTTCTGTTCTATCCTATTCTATTCTTTTCATCTGTCAATATTTGGAAGTGTGTAATCTGATTACATAAATTTATCTTTATTTAAAATAAATATGATCATTGTATCCTGTATTTTATTGTATTTTATGCTGTCATGGTAGCATTTTTCAGGTTTTTATTATTTTTTTCAAGGAGAGGAGAAGGGGCGCTGCTTTACAATAGAGTATGTGATGCCCATGAATGTTCAAATGACGTCAGAGTCTACGGCCAGCGTTCTGAGTGAGTGAAAGTCTCTTAAATTTGATGTAAAAATGGCTCTTTTGAAATAAAAATGCATCTTTCTAAATGTTGTTCACTGGCCACTACAGCACTAACAAAAATAATTGATTCTACAGTAGTGGATTTTTAAAAAAAACAACTGAGCACAAGTTTAAAGGGCAATGGAGTGGTTACAATATGAATTTAATTAAATTTAGACAGAAATAAGCATTTAGACAGACATAAGCATTTATTTAATTGTTTGTTAGTTTGTTTATTTGTTGTTTATTTTTTATTTCAGTGTACCGATTATGCAGTGTATTATGTAATGTAGTTCTTGATTTGCATATGTATGTCACTGCCATTGTGTCAGAGGTCTCTAAATGGTTAAATGATTTTCAGTTTGTCTGAGTAAGAATTGATATCCAATAATACCTCATGTTTGTCTAGTCAGCTAATCAGTGGCATTTAAAACCTCACATGACCCTCACAGGAACACCAAGCCTCACATGTATACTGTGATTTTGTTCTGTATATGCCCTTTATGGTCCAAAAGAGGGCATTAGAGAACATTGCAGATAATAATAATAATAATATTGTATTTCATTTTAATTATAATAATTTTAATTGTTTTGTCTGCTACATTAATGGTGAGAGGTTGTAAGAAGTATCAGGTATCCATCATAAGTAATTATTTATTTTGGTTTGTTCACAGAAATGATTCGCTCTGCTACTCCTTTCCCGCTGGTCAGTCTATTCTTCATGTTCATTGGCTTTGTGCTGAGTAATATTGGACACATCCGCCCTCAACGCACTATTCTGGCTTTCATCTCTGGAATCTTTTTTATCCTGTCAGGTGGGTATTTGTTTAAAGCAGTCTTCAGTATATATATAGCCAGTAAGAATGAATCATGTCATGTTGCGGAACAAAAGTATACTTCTTTATAATAAGTTTCAGAGAAGAACTTTTTTCTAATGACTGAATAGATAAAAAAATAAGAATTAACTAATAAAAACTGATAATAAGAATAATAATAAAACTGTTCATGTTTGGAAGACTAAGTGTCTGCAAGAAAGCTCTAAAGTTTTTAGCTCTTAAAGTGACAGTTCTCTGAAAGGCCAAAAATATTTTTCAGGTCAGTATGTATGGAGCGAGATTAGTTTCAATAATAATTCACGCAAAAGACACAGTGCACACATGCATAGCCCAATTTACATGCATGAAACATAATTCACATACATGAAACAAAAATATATTTTGTGTATGTGAACTGGTTTATGTGAATAAATATATATATATATATATATATATATATATTAGTGCTGGGCAACGTTTAAAATTTTTCATCACGATTAATCACATGATTGTCTGCGATTAATCATGATTAATTGCATTGTAATGCACAAAATTCAATAATGCATTCAAAAGTAGTGTATTGTGCACTTTTTTCTTTTAAAAGTACTGCTATATGAACAAAAGTGCAATAACATTTGGTTTGCAAACACTTTAAACAAATAAGGTGTTTTTTTTACAGCAATATTCCTTTTACATAGTAGCAATTAAAATATTTCTTGTAAATCTCAACTTATAACATCAATGGTATCAAATTAAATATAAAACAAGCTATTTGCCACTGCCAGGGCATTAACATTTTTATAGAAAATATTTTATATTTTGTTATAGAAAAACAAGTTATGCTCGGAGTCCAGAGCCTCAATCATAAAATTATAACAGGCACCTTCCGAGTAGAGACCCAACGCAACAGAGTGCGGCGCGGGACAACACTTGATGGGCGAGTGCGGGAGCTGGAGTGGAGACTCGTGTGTGCGGGATGCGGGAGAATAAGGCTGTACTCAATACTCACACTAGGCAATCTTAACTGGTCCCGAGCGCGTTTGACCCCCAAAGCCCGGTTTGTTCGACTAGTGTGATCATTCCATCCCACGCTCCGGCCCGGTTTGTTTAGCCGTCCCTGGATCGGTTGGAAGAGGTGGGCCAGAGCGCGGTTCAGTTATATATATAGATCAGTGAGTGTGAGCGCTAAACTTGTGATACGTGCTGCATGATTGCGTGAACATTTCTGAGCGGCAAGAGTGATAGATCTGTAAAGCAATATATTGTGAGAGGGCCGTGTGTTACTGCATCCCAAACGACTCAAAATAATAAACCACAAAGTTAACAAAACAATGCACTCCACTGTGCTGAGCAAGAGCGCTTCTCCTTCACATGCTATCGAAAACTTCCTGTTTCCCACTTATGAAGTCGTGATTACGAGCACGTTGCATTCTTTTCTGTTAAAAATAACAGTGAGTGAACAGTGGTTTGTGAATGTTGATGCTTAGCCTAAATAATTTTATCGGGAGCATTCATGTGAGTGCTACTGCAGGCTTAGGCCCACCCCAAATGCTCTCATTGGTTGAGACGCCTGATGACATCCATCCCAAGCCAGTACTGATCAACATCCCACCCGTCCTGTGACCCATGGTGAGCCAGTGAGCAACGGACTTTCATAAAAATAAAAAACTGCGTTAATACGCTATAAAATAATCATCGGCGTTAATCAATTAATGCGTTAACGCGATAATAACGCGTTAACTTGCCCAGCCCTAATATATATATATATATATATATATATATATTTCTCTCTTTCCATAGGCAGAGGTTGACACAAAATTACCCTATATAGCCTAGTGTTTGTGAATTAGGTTTGATGCATGTGAATTGGGCTTCGCATTTGTGCATTGTGTCTTTTGCATGAATTATTATTGAGACTAACTTCGCTCCATAAATATGTCACTACAACTCATTCCCTCTTTATTTTTCTTTGGCTCATTTTCTCTTTATTTCTGATGCAGGTCTGTCCCTGGTGGTGGGTCTGGTCTTGTATATATCCAGTATTAATGATGAGATGCTAAACAGAACAAAAACGAATGAAGCTTATTTCAGTTATAAATATGGCTGGTCTTTTGCTTTTGCTGCAGTCTCCTTCCTGCTTACTGAGGTAACACTTCCACTTATCTTTGTATATTTGTGTAAATATTAAAGACAGTGGGTCTCATTCACTATAGCTGTGTGGAAAATCTGTGTGCATACATTTTATAAAGCTTAATTTACCAATAAGTTTGAACTAAAAAATATTCTAAATTAAGTTCAAGAACCAACTGTGTGCAGTTTGCTCCTTCAGAATCCAGACATTCTCCACAGTATTTCTGTTCAAGCCTTTTTATGGAATCAGGACCACATGCAATTATACACTATTGTTTCTCCAGTATCTCCTGTTGCCCAACAGGTCATTCCTGGTATTCGGTGCCTTTTGTGTCCCCAGTGAAGGTCATAATTGAACGTGATTTAAAAACAAAAAAAAAAAGTTTACAGCATTTTAAATCACCAAATATCACAAATTTATGTAGAACATTTTCGTGATAAATACCATTTTTGATTTCATTAAAAACATGAAAAAGCAAACTCCAACCACTGTTTTGCTATGTTCACGCTGTCAGCCAAAATCTGATTATTTGTGTATTTCATTGGAATCTGATTTAAATGATTGACTTGTCCATACTGTGTATCATAACTGTTCAGATCTGATTTGTGTGTCCTGTGGCCAGTGTTAGTAAGGTTACTTTGGAAAATTGATTACAGATTACAAGTTATCCTATTTAAAATGTAATAAGGAGTGTAACTATTTCAATTACTTTATTAAAGTAATGTAACTGATTACATTTGATTACCTTTTTGATTACTTTTCTAAATTTCTAATGTTTTCAACTGCGAGTTTGTTTTAATCAAACATGTAAACCAGGCTAGGTTAAACTTACAGTAGTACTCAAAACTGATTACTGTCAGACTTTCTTCATCACTTGAATTAAAGGTGGGGTATGTAATTTTTCAAAAACGTTTTAGAAAACTGAGTCGGGGCCAAGTACCAAAACAAACTTGTAGCCAATCAGCAGTAAGGGGCGTGTCTACTCCTGATGTGGAGGAGAGAGTGTTCAGTGAACGACCGAGCCGAGTGACAGAAAGATAGAGATGGCGGATAAAAAACAAAAGAGGAAAACGTCTGCGGAACTATAAGGCAAAGAAGTAGAACCCGTGTAAATATCGGATCAACTTTCCAGCGCTGAAGAGAACTCAAGGAGCGGAAGGCCTGCGATCGGACACCAAGGTTGCTTTGGTTCTTCCCAATAGGTGAGTTACACCATGTCTACACCAGACGCGCCGCGCCGTAACAGCTAAAGTCTGCCTACAGTGGACGCGATAAAGCGACCATTGATGGCAAATCATTTGAAATTTGTGTCAGCACCTCATAAATAGAATGTGGCAGCAGTTTTCTGTTGGAGATTTGTCGCTCCGCACAGCATCCAGTGCAGACAGCATCACTGATTATGATGACTTCTGTAGTATTTTTTCACGACGCTCAAATCCGGTGTAGACACGGTGTAACATTGGTTTTGCTTTGTTATTTCACAGAAATCGCTACGTAGGCTACGTATGTGTGGGGCTGAGCTATCAAAATAGGGGCGAGACCCTTTTGGGGTAGGCGCGTGTTTGTTTTGGTGATTCCAAATATCAACATTGGCTTCCAGAAATCACTTACCCCACCTTTAGGATTATAATATTTTAATTTTAAAGCACAGCCACCACAAAATCAGACTTATTTTCAGATCATTCTGAGGTTAAATAAAGATTTAAAATCATAACAAGATATAGTTTAATAGCTATGATACTGTTTTTGAAATCAAAAGTAGACAGTCATATAGTATATTGATTATATTATCATCTGCTCACTGTCCTTTACTCAGCACTTGCTTGATCTATAACCTGTTTTTATATTATCATCTGTTCATTGTACTTTACTCAGCACTTGCTTGATCTCCAAGCTGTTTTTCATAAGATGCTGGCTTAACATTTAAATTCTGGAAAGTAAATTCTGCCTTCAAGAAGTAACAATCTTGAGACATGTCATCAATGATAAAAGTATTTTGGCTGTTTCCAGTAAAGTAGAAGCCATTTGTGCTGAAAAATCACAAAGAAGTCCAGCATTTCCTTGGATTAGCCATGCAATACCACCAGTTTCTTCCCTGTTTTTCTAGGTTCACTGATACGTCCAAGCGTTTTAGTGCATGCCCCATTGCCAACAGGCATTTAAGCAACTGAAAATGTACTTAATGATTTCACCCATCCTGGGACATCCGAATTTAGAACATTCCTTCATTGTGTGTATAAATGCCAGTGGGGCTGGTGTATAAAAGAAGACAAGGCACTGAGGAGGCAATAGCTTATGCAAGTACAATCTTAATTAATCAGAGTCAAACTACTTTGAAATAGGAAGGAATGTTTAGCCACAACTTTTTAAACCTCTGCAACTGTACTGGTGAAACTACATTTGTTAGCATACCTTATGCTTTATTTATTTATTTATTTATTTATTTACAATATTTTTTTTTTTTTGGTAACACTTTACAATAAGGTATCATTTGTTAACATTAGTTCATGTATTAACTAACATGAAAAAACAATGAACAATGCATTTCTTACAGTATTTATTTATCTTTATTAACGTTAGTTAATAAAAATACAATCATTCATTGTTAGTTCATGTTAGTTCACAATGCATTAACTAATGTTAACAAACACAACTCGTGATTTTAATAATGTATTAGTAAATGCTGAAATTAGCATTAACTAAGATTAATAAATGCTACAGAAGTATTGTTCATTCTTAGTTCATGTTAACTAATCTTGTTAACTAATGTTAACTAATGAACCTTATTGTAAAGTGTTACCATTTTTTTATTTTCACTCTTTTGCTTCAACTTTCTCTGCAGATGTGCTGAGGTGTGGAAAGCCCTAGCATGGAGATAGTTTGGGTGTGCTTAATGCAAATTATTAACCACTATAACATTCTGTCGTTTAGAATAATATAAATTAATTTATACTGTAACCAGGTGGTTAAGTGCTAATTCATATGTGTATGCACCTGCTATGAATATGGTGGAATTTTTTTCTTGCTAAATTTTCCTGTGTGTGTATAAGCATAAAAAATTCACACAGTTAATAGTGAATTATACGGTGGCCGAGAGAGCTCAAAGTGCTGCAACTTCAGAAAACACATGCAAATAGAAAAAACACCAGCAAATTAAGAAAACATCTTCATCATTTTGACAGCACACGCGCTGCAAATCCTCACAACACATGCAAATTAAGAAACGCGCTGCAAATCATCACAACACATGCAAATTAAGAAACGCGCTGCAAATCCTCACAACACATGCAAATTAAGAAACGCGCTGCAAATCCTCACAACACATGCAAATTAAGAAACGCGCTGCATGGACCACAACGGAAATGTTTCAAGGGGACCCAAAAAAGTGACGGACCGGCTGGGATTTGGTTATTGTGCAGTGGCTATTGGACAGTGGAGCTGTTGGTGAACTGAAAGATGTTTTTTTTGTTGTTTATTTTAACATCCTGATTGCATGATTTCTTTGTCTTTTGGATATTATTAGATTAATAATGACGAATTACACGATTAACGTTATTATATAAGAATTTAATATCTAACTTAATTTAATATCCTCAACTAAATATAATTTCAAGGTTAATGAAAATAAATTCGCAATGCTTCATTAATTGTTAAAACCAGGTCAAAATAAATTGCAGACTGACAGTAAGAATAATATTTTAAAATAAACAAACAAAAAAAACTCACCTTTCAGTTCACCAAGAACTCCACTGACCAATAGCCACTGCACAATAACCAAATCCCAGCCGGTCCGTCACTTTTTTGGGTCCCCTTGAAACATTTCCGTTGTGGTCCATGCAGCGCGTTTCTTAATTTGCATGTGTTGTGAGGATTTGCAGCGCGTTTCTTAATTTGCATGTGTTGTGATGATTTGCAGCGCGTTTCTTAATTTGCATGTGTTGTGAGGATTTGCAGCGCGTGTGCTGTCAAAATGATGAAGATGTTTTCTTAATTTGCTGGTGTTTTTTCTATTTGCATGTGTTTTCTGAAGTTGCAGCGCGTTGAGCTCTCTCGGCCACCGTAGAATTAGACCCAGTATCCTAAACACCCAAAAGAAAACACATATTCATTCATTTCATATGCTGTTCAATCTCTCTCTATTTGTGCCACCACCAGGCAGCAGGTGTAATGTCTGTGTACCTGTTTATGAAGCGGTACACTGCAGAGGAGATGTACAGGCCACATCCAGGTTTCCACCGACCTCGCCTCAGCAACTGTTCTGACTACTCTGGTCAGTTCCTGCATCCAGATGCCTGGGCTCGTGGACGCAGCCCCTCAGACATCTCCAGTGTTGCATCACTTCAAATGAATTCAAACTACCCTGCGCTCCTCAAGTGTCCTGACTATGATCAGATGTCCTCATCGCCCTGTTGAGATTGCAAAAGCACAGTAGTGAAATCTGAGAATGAGCGAGCTCTAGCTAGTTCTTAAAGATGCTGTACTGGCATGGCTTTGGCACCTGAGATCGTGTTGTGTTTGGATAGAGGATAAAATTTATTTCCTTGTCTTCGAGAGCCTTCAGTACTAATGCAGTGATTCTGAGTTTAATACATCAGTTGATGGTATCATTTTCTCTGTTATTTGTAGTTTACCACACTGATGTGTAGCTAATAGTACCTCTGCCTTTTTCTTAAAAGTCTGATTTTTTTTTAGAGTAATTTTATTCCAACAGTCAGTTGGTTTTTAATCAAAACTGCAGCTTTAATTGAAAACAGATGTATGTTTTATAGAAAAATAGAGAACTATAAATTATGGTATAAAATAAGTATTTAAATGATTATTTACTAAACAATAATCTGGTTTCTGCCCTTATGCACTTTAAGAAAATAACCATAACACAGAATTTAAAAATATATTGATATTTAATATAATTGTTATGTGTTGTTGTGTCACTGGTTGAGACTAGCTGTGGTATTTTGATTAAGAGGCATTTTGTGTTTGATATGAATGTTAACATTATTGTAGTCTTATTATTTGTGGGTTGTTTTTTTTTTTTTTTTTTTGCTAGTGCTTTACATTCTGATCTAATCAGAAGATCAACACATCAATTATGCAGTGATTTTTACAAGAAAAACATTCTGTTATTATTGATTGTTTCACTGTTCATATATATTGTAGAAAAAAAATAAACATATAAGGAAAATTCTATGTATGTTTTATAACCAATTTCTCCCCTGTATGTATATATAATCTATAATATGTTTTTGCTATGATTTGATACAAATTATGTAGAGCAATTACAATTTCCCCACTTGATAAAATGTTAAAGCAGCAGCATTTTTTTTTTTTTTTTGCCTTATACAGTAATTATTGACCTATTGTACTCTTCTTGCAAATACCATCAATTGCTAGTTGAATTTGTTTGATAATAAAAAGGCAGTCATAAATAAATCTGAAAATAAGAACATAATTTCCTACTCATGCACAATGTTAATTTTCTTATAACTCTTATATTTGGTTAGAAATATGTTAAATATGCATATATGTTAAAGACACTTTAAACTGATGTCACACTATACTATTGTGTAGCCACTGCATTGAAAGTATGTATAATGAACAATATATTACATGATTATAAAAAATTACAGAGTATTTATCAATTCATCATCAGAAATTAATATTTGAATTAAAATCTGGCCAAAACAGACAACATATTTTTTGAAACCATCAGATTCACCCACAAAGAAGAGCAATGCTTAGCCAAAACTAATAAAAACTAAAGACAAAATACCTTTCCGAGGGTGCCTGGTACTGAATGCTTAAAAAATAAAAATCTCAAAAATTTTCAATATTATGCTTTAACCTCAGATAGAAACAGAAATACTGGAAATCTATAGTCTACCCTGATATGCTTTTTAAAAATGTAGAAATTGTATGTACGGAATGGGTTTTTTTTTTTATGTGTGTTTACATGTGAAGCTCACATAAAACACATAAAATGACCATTCTTTCATCGTTTACCTTAAACTGATTAACCATCTTTATTCTGTGGAACTGTGGAAGATATTTTAAAAGTCACTAGTGTACAAACCACATTGAATTCCACTGACTTTCATTGTGTGGGCAAAAACAGAGACAATTTTCAAAGTTTTTCATATTAAAATAGTTATCTGAACCAATAATTCTGCAAGTGCAAGGTCGTCCTTATATCTGACACAACCATCTTACATCTTTGAGTCTTCATAATAATGGCAACGATAACATTTAAGCTTTTCAACACTTTTTTGTATGCTTCTAGGCATGCTTTATATCAAACACAGACATGAATATGGATGCCAGTTTCAACTGTGTTTATGTTTAAATTTATTTCAATACAATGTCCTCTTTTAATTGTTATGAGAAGATTATGGTTTGAAGCCATAAAATGTTTCACTAATGTTATGTAAGGAGTATGCATGTTTATCAACTGACAAAATAAAATAAAAAATAAAATTATAAATGGTGATTATAATAAATATATTTAATAAAAAACTTTTGAATTATGAATGGTATCATTGAATTAACAACATTGAGAACACTGAATTATCTGACATAACTTATTTTGTATTAGCAGATGTAAGTTACCAACATGCTATCTGTAAACTACATTATTTGACTATATATAGCCTAGTATGTCCACTACGAAAACATTTTTACACCAATTACCACACTGCTGGAGTCGGTGGTTTCCCCAGATGTGGGCTGTTAAGAAGTCAGCAAATTTTACTGCTTGAAGTGTTCCGCCATCTAAAAAATGATATGAGAACCACTGCTCTAGATATCCAAGATGGTAATATGGAGAATAAGGACTTCAGTGCAGAAATAATTATGGGCTTTGTGTAATTCAAGCTGTATTTATTATCATTATACTTTTTTATACTTTATACTAAAACTGAATGTACAGACAAAAAATTTAAATAGTATAAATGTGAAATCGAGACCAAAAAACTAGGTCCAAAACATTGACTGCTAAGATAAAAAAAAAAAGGTAGTAATTGGACGCGTTATAAAGAAAAAAAATAGAATGTAATGTTTTTGTTTTATTTCATATATCATGTGTCAGAAAATCATATCTTCAGATTACTTGGCTCATGTTCTAGAGATACCACATAACCTAATTTCTTTATTAAAAAAAATAATTAAATAAAATCTACCTGTACATCTTTTTCACAGTTCATGCCACAATCATCTATAACCAATATGGACTTCAATGGTGAATGCAATTTTATGCCACTAGGTGGGAGTAAAGGATGATTTAGTCCATGAATCAGGAGCTTGTTTGTCCTTCCTTTATACTTTATCTTTTTTTTTTTTAAGGAAATATACAACATAATAGTGACAGAGTTGGCTATGCTTGCGTTATCTACAACTCTTTTATGCAAGCTCCAGGTAAGCCCATGTAATTTTTACAAGCCTGGCTTTACATGTTTTGGGAGTTGTGTGTTGGCACTTATGGACACCAAGCTTCTGGAAGGCTTTCCAAAAAGTGTTAGTCACAGTGTTATGTGGATAAAACCTAAGGAGGTTGAAGACTGTTCTGAAATATACACTGAAGCATTGCCTGATGCCTAGTACTGAATGTTTCACGTGAAAATGCTTATGCCCATGCTGATTTTTACATAATGTCTACAGATATGCCCATTCCCAGCACGGATCTAGTGGCTGGACTGAAATGATAGATTATTAGTTAACAGTAGTTAACAGTAATCAGCTTGTTCAACAGAAATTATGTTGACTGGCATTTGCCATCTGTGATGTTATTTCAGAGGAACTCCATTAAGTCTCTGTATGTTGATTTTAGGAAACAATCCTCCACTTCCACACATGAAAAGAATTTTTTTTTTTATGTACTAAACGGGTCCAGGAAATTGTCTGCCATAGACCTAAACAAACCATTAGGGACACTTGCCAGGGTGGGGGGGGGGGGGG
>JAFVLL020032398.1:39889-55412 GCA_021397915.2 Tor tambroides | reverse complement strand
AAATGTTGTTTGTATCGTGATTAAAATGGCAGATGTGGCAAAAAGTTAGTTTTAGGCCCTGCTTGCACGTGTGTAAATTAGGACAAAAGTATTGTAATTTCCCTACTGTAGAATAAGGTAAATAATATACCTGTGAAATATTCATTTTCATTTATTTTACAGTGTAATTGTTTTCCAATATATGGCTATTACTGTCATAGGAATAATAATATAACATTATTATTATTGTCATTATATTCTAATTTGTTTGGCTTCCAAATTCACCGGTGTAAGTGTGATATAGAGTCTCAGTCTAAATTACAACTAAAAAGAGGATTGAGTCCCCCTTTAAACCTCAAGTGCAAGTCAATTCACCAGCTTTTTTCTTTAAGTTTGCACACTGAACCTGTGTTGGAGCTCTTAATTTTGAACTCTCAAAGTGCACCACATAGATGAATTTAACTTTAAAATGTACAACATTTTCTTACGGTGGGGGGGCATGCCCCTGGACCCCCCTAGAGGGGCCGAGGTCCACCCACCACAGTCTCACAAAATCCTGTGGGAAACACTGGATATTAATTCTTAAATCCCAAGATCTACATTTTAATCTGCTTTTTTCAGTTAATGCATAAATAAAATCTCACTAGACATTATAGTTCTCCTCCTGTGCAATAATAAGCTTTGCGTTTTGTTACTTTCGATAAGAATCAAAATGTCATCTTCCAAAATCTCCATTTTATCAAGAAATTCAAACAATAAATGTCATTTTGAAACTCTTTAATGTGATGTCATACATAGCTACAGGTGACTCAATTCAAACCACATCATAGAGCTTGAGTGAACGCAATCATCTCTTCCTCTTTACTACTAGTTACAGTACAAAATAAACATGACCGCATATATATCGCATATATATTTCTATAGAGATTCACTGCTTCAAAATTTATACACATTAAATTACTACAAGCACGAATTAATGGAGACTTTGAACAGCGTAGTTCATGCCCTCACATCTCTCCTTCACGCCGATGCGCTCGCGCTCTGTAAGTAGCTCACACCGACACATTTCTGACCAGCCAAATTGAGCCCATGTGTGATCTCTCCTTAGTACTCGTGACCAGTACTGCTAAAGTAAAATAGCTTTGCTTTGTTTAACTTTTTTGTAGTTTTTCAATGGCTCTCGGTCATACCATTGAAATTACATGAGCAATTGAAGGCTGCACATTTGGACAGAGCAAAAACAAATTAAGTCTCTAAAAGTAGTGCTGAAGTACAACTAAAGATATAATGAAGTACCTTTGATTGTGCTAAAAGTTAAAACACTTTTTAAGCTTAAAATTAAGAAATGTGCATTGTACACAAGAATTTAGGGGAAGCATTTTAATACTCATGTGATTGCACTTAAAGAATGCAGAATCGAATCATTAATTAAATCACATCGAATTTAACTCTGAATTGTCTCGAATCGAATCATTCTGAATTTGCAAAAATTGTTCTTGAATCGAATCGTTCTTGAAAGAATCATGAATTGAACTGATTCACTGTTTACCCAAAGATTCACAGCCCTACCTGCCTCTGATGTCTTAAATATTTAATGTTTCTTTAAATAAATCTGTCATGAAAAGTTATAACAGCCACTGTGTAAATGAATAGCCTTTAAATCAACAACAAATCTTTTTAATCTAATTTTATAATTAGATTTATAAGGTAATTTAAAAACTACTTTATGTACAATTTACATGTTTGCATACATTTTTATTTGAGTGTTGATAAAAAATATTGAATTGAAATTGGACTAGTTCGGAATAACTTAATTTTAACCTTTAATATTATAGCAATGTGCAAGTAGTAGGGCTTCCTTTAAAGTTTACATCATTAGCTGAGATCTAATTATACTTGAAATTATTTAAAGGGGTCATATGATGTGATTTCAAGTTTTCTTTTCTCTTTGGAGTGTTACAAGCTGTTTGTGCATAGATTAGATCCCTGAAGTTGCAAAGACTAAAGTCTCAAAACCAAAGAGATCTTCTTTATAAAAGTTAAGACTCGACCACGCCCTCCTAAAATGGCTCATTTAAACACGCCCCCACATGTCTACATCACTGTGTGGGAAGATTTTCAAAACATCGCCAAAATGTACACGCAAAGAAAGAAGGCGGAATTATCATTCTCGCTGTAGTATTGTTGCTGCTGCCTGCGCCATGACCTGGAGATGCTGTGTTTCGTTGTGAAAGAGAAAGTACTTTGTTTGGGCTTCCAAAAGAAGACACAACTACAAATCAGTGATTAAGTTGTATTTACAACACTGTTCCAGAACAGTTCAGTTTAGAGTGTATGCAGTGCATTTTACGGAGGACTGTTTCCTGAACCTGGGAGTAGCCTGCCAGCTGTACACAAAGGCTGTTTCTATAAAGTTGGGCAATTCCAACTTTGAAAGGACAGTCTGACGCTTCTGACTCACAGCCTGTAAGTATGTTTCAATATTTAAACAATTTGCCACTGACTATTCAAATGCGAGTTTTGAGCTGTGTAGAGTAGGCTAGCTCTTGTTGTTTGTCGTTTTTCCGATCACAAATGCTGACATGGTAATGTTTACGCAGCATGATGCAATGCGACGCGTAAAAAGACAGTATAAGTCATTATAATCAGTAATTATGTCCACACTGGATGCAACAAATGCCTCATTTTATTGTTTTTGTGTCGTCGCGCCGGGACACAGCATCACAATACGGTAAGGGGCGTAACATTTCCGTCTCACGCTTGAGGTATTCGGCCAATCACAATGCACTGGATAGCTGGCCAATCAGAGCACGCCTCGCTTCTTATAATGATGAGCTTTGTAAAAATCGACGTGTTTCAGAAAGGCGGAGCATAGAGGAGCAACAATAATGTACAGTATGTGGAAAACGTGTTTTTTGAACCTTAAACCGCATAAACACATTGCATTACACCAAATACACAAAATAATGTTCTTTTTAGCAATGTCATATGACCCCTGACAGAGCCACAATTCCCCCTGCTGTACTATTTGTGATGATGTTATGGTTTTTACTGTCACTTGTCACTGATCACTTTAATGCATCCTTCCTAAATAAAAATATTAAAGTATTAACAAAAAATAAAAAAAAACTTCAGGATGTTTTGTCTTCATGAACTTCATGGAGGTGTTTTATTTTATCTGCACGTGTTTGCATGTGCATTGTGTTTTACAATACATCATGAAGTAAAAGGCATAAATGCTACTGGTATTTAATGTACTGTAGGTATTCATTATTATGTTATATAATATTGTTTCTGGCATGCATTTGAAGTATTTTTGTACCAATGATAGGAATAGCTTTCAAACTATTTTTGAGCAGTTATGTTGTTTCTCTAAGGAAAGTGAAAAGTCAGATTGATTGGAAAATATGATCCTTTCTTAGCATTCAAAGAGCAACATCCAGTAGGAGCACTGAACACTTCACAGATCCATGTGACTCATGGAACAGAGCACCCAACAGTCCAGCTGAGCTGTATTTGGGCTTTTATCACAGTCTCCCCTTCCCCTTCGACCTCTCCTCCCTTTCTCCTCGCCTCCCCCTCTCTCTGTGTCGCAGACAGCATGTGCTGGATTCATTAGACCCGTCTGCCAGCAAATGTTGATGCTGGGTGTGCACTTGCTGCAGTGTTTGGAGAACTCAGCTTTCAAAAGATTTCATTCTAAAGTGTGCCTGGTGCCCATAACTAAAACAGAGAGAGTCAATGAGTGTATGATTAACCCTCTGGTGGTCTCTGGTCATTTTAGACCAAAAAACCGTATGTTTGGATGTACCCTCAGAATGGTATGAAACTTGGTGACTTGGTGCCACACCAATGATATCTGAGAAAAAAATTGGACATGACTGAAAACTGATAATTGGTCTTTAAAAAATAGTCACACTTGTAATCTTCATAGTCCAAAAAAATAAAATAAAATAAATAACCCCTTGTTGTTGTTGTACAATGCATAAACCACCCACAGTTAAAAAACAAACAAACAAATCTTTAATGTCTAGATATACAGTATGTCCAAATGCAAAACCTAATAAAATTCATTAATATGTTTGAAAATACTCTCAGGAGCAACTAGGGAATACACAGCCCCATGTAAGTGAGGAATACCAGAGGGTTAGGAAGTGAATGACTGGACAAATGTGTGATTGAAATGAGTGATTGAAGTGAGTAATTCACTCAATGAATGAGGGAAGGAACTGAAATACGAAATAGTTTCCCAGTCACCAAAAAACAAACAAACAAACAAGTAGAAAACGAAACATAAAAGCTATCCCATGACTTTGTCACTTTTTCCTTTTAACATTGTGAAGGGCTCACTCTGCTTTGGGCCTTCATAAACATACAGTAAATCTTTTTAAACTACTGGAAGAAACACTTTGTACCTCTAAACTATGTGTGTATTTTGACTTAGATGCTGTTACATCCCAAATCCTCCTCATCTGCAGAAAGAAATTGCCACTGAAAATAAACACATGATGGACTTATATATAGGGTTAAAAACAATATTATTAAATCATAATTTATTTATAATAAAGTAAAATACTTATTTATAACACTTTTAAGGTCCTATATAGCACTTTCAAAGCATGATTCTTTAACAAACCGTTAACACCAAAAAGTGCTCTACTATTGTTACAAGCCAAAGAACCCTAATCTGGTACCATTTAGAACCATTTCTTTTAAGAGTGATGACTCGATGGAATTCCAGTCTGAAGCTAAACAATCAGATTTTGTGTCCATCATGCACTACACAGTTTTCCATGAAATCTGTCAACTCTAACTACTCATAATCTGCAGACTGACTTTCTGCAACTAGCGTTGACTCATCCAAGGTGCAAACCAGGGCAAAAATCTGTTCAAAAGTCTGAAGTCAGTGAATGCAAAAATTGGTGATTGGGTGACTAAATGAATGAATGTATGGGTGAGTGAATGACTGATCAAGACAGTGAGTGTATGAATGAGTCAGTGAGTCACAGAATCAGTGAATGAATGAATGAATGAAGAGTGATTATGTAAATGTGCAGGTACACCTTCTTATAGTCAAGCCAACAACTTGATCTAAATCATTTCACCCAATTCAAGTCATCTGGCAAACAGCAGTCAATAAAGTGGGCTAACAACACTCATATACTGGCTGCTGCTAAAATAAAAAGTCTGACCTTAATAAGCAGATGCAGAGTATTGCCCATGAGCATGTCCTGTAGAAAAGTGCTGTCCTCTGAGGTGTCCATATGAGACTCCAGCCCATAAAGCAAAGAGGCCAGTAACCTACACACACCTAAAGATGAGAGGAATATGATAAACAGTCTAATAGTCTCTGATATACTCTGAATTATTCATTTCTATTCTTATACTGTACATTTTCTTTCATTTAAGTGACATGTAAATGTAGGACATCAGTGATTTGCCTCATTCACATATTGCCCTCTACTGGCAATAAATTAAGGTTTGCAACTCTCACCCTTCTATAGTGAAACTAAAATTGAATGCTTAAATGCAGATCCAGATATAACTGCTTTTTACATACCTTATTATTAACCTAAACTTAAGGAGAGGCGCACCAGACTTGAAACTGAGAGCTTTCAAATGAGACACAAAATACAAACTGACACCAAAAACCTTTCATAAAACCTCTGAAATAATGCCATAGAGTAACCACATCCCACAGACTCAAGCCTGCAGCCAAAGTATACACAAGCACCAAGCTGCATTCATGATCCTTATCCATCCTGCTCACCTCCTGGTCCAGATGATGGGTTTATCATGATGATACAGAAAGACAACAAATAAAGGCCCTGCTTATGAAGGAAAAAAAAAGAAGATTAATTAATATTTAATGTAAAAGATTGATATTGGTGTTATTTCATTGTCAGGTCAGACACTACCATTTGGGGTCAAGAACTTTTTTTTTTTTTTGGATATATTAAGGATGTATTATGTTGATCAAAAGTAATGGTAAAGAAATGTTACAAAGGAAAAAAAATCTATTTCAAATAACCACTGTTCTCTTGAACTTTCTCTTCATCACAGAATTATGAAAAAAAAAAAAAAAATCCAGAAAGATATTAAGCAGCAAATAAGTAACAATAAATAACAATAAGACATATTTTGTGAGCACCAAATATGCATATTAAAATAATATCTGAAGGATCATGTGACACTGAAGACTGGAGTAATGGCTGCTGAAAATTCAGCTTTGCCATCATACAGGAATAAATTACATTTTAAAATATACTCATAAAGATTTTTTTTTCACATTATATTTCACTATTTATTTTTTTGCTGTATTTTTGATCAAATAAATGCAGCCTTGGTGAGCATAAGAGGCTTATTTTAAAAATTTATGAACGATAAACTATTATATCATTATAATTGGAAGATTACATTTGTTCCATTGCTGCTATAACTGTGTTCCATTGCTGTAAATATAATTTTTAAATTAAAAATAACAAATTATTTTGCATTTCCAGTCTCAAAAAAAAAAAATGTATTGTAATGTCATGTTATTATTTGCTTCTGCTCATATAAACATTCATATATAATATATCATTCATATATACCAAATTAATATCATTAACTGTCAATATGGTCAAAGTGCAATAGCATACTGTTCTTTTTGCTGTATCAATACAAACTGGTTCACTTGGTACTGGATTAAGAATGTCAGTGTTTGACCCAATTTATATGATAAAATTTAACTAGTACGTGGTCTGCATTTATAGTAGGTACACATCATTATTCAAACATCTCTCACAAGACCCTATAAACATTAAAAAGGGGGGTTATGACTGACACAAAACCCTTATTTTTATCAGAAATCAAACTTTGTTATTCTACAGCTTACCTGGCCTGCAGAATGAGTTTCCAGTAATGGTCTTGTCTGGTAGTTCACTTCTAAACTCTGCATGAAGTGTGACAGAGGCTCACTCACAAACTATCAGGCAGACTGATCATCATCAATAATGACCTAAATGGAACAGACAAGCAGACACACTCAATAAAGCAGCACAGCATTTGACCTCTTTAGCTCCAATATAACACAAATAAACCACAGCCTTCTGCAACAGTGAAACAGACACACTAAAAATTAACTATATTACTGACCTAACTGACTACTAGTAAATAGTTGATAAAATGGCCTTGTAGCACCTTGCAGTCCAGTTATAGAAGAAATCAAAGGACACCAGAGATGTCGCTCTTGTGCTGGACTGGTTTACAACTAATGAAATTTAACAAATAAACTAAAAACAACATTAGTTGTTTTTTTTTTTAGCTTATGTAAACTAGTATTAGTATAAATATTAGCTTACCAATAATTAAGTTGATAAGTCACCAACTGGAAATATATATAACATGCAACACAACACGTTATTTATTTATTTATTTCAGATAATTTGGGTGGATTTTAGGTAATTTCTTATAAAACAATCATTGCACGTCCTCAAGATGTGTACAATGGGCTACAGGCACAAGGCCGCACACCTTAATGATATGCTTTTCGGTGCTCCCACGCTGTATGTCTGCAGAAAATAAAAAAACATATAGATATTTTTATTCAACATTGGTGGAGCAACTTTTGTGGGATAAGAAATCATAAAAACATGTTTTGTTTAAAAACATATAAATGTATGTAAATGTGGTGAGGGGGGCTTTTATTTCAAGATAAAATAGTAGATAAAATAATAAATGAAATAGTATTGATAAATAGCTAAAATAATATATTTAGTAAAATATCTCAGTCAATACTTGTTTAAAACAATCACTCCAGCAAAGTCTGTAACATTTTCTGTTTATTTTGATAGATAAAATAATATAATAAAATAAAATAAAATACATTTTTATAATGATAACCTTTCAAAATTAATAATAATAATAATAATAATAATAATAAAAACTTCTTACACTGCTTGAAGCTGATCTCATAATCATTTTATACCGACAATAAATATGATTTTTTTGTAACATCATATGATAAATGTAACATTTTAAAATGAATTAGAAATATTGTGATTATCTCCAATTGTGGACATCCAACGTAATAAATGATATTGACTATTTGACTATAAACGGAATAGTCAGCCACTCTATTTTTTTTATCATGCTAATTATTGGTTCATTTAGCACCAACAATAGGTGCTTTTTACTCCAGATATCTCAGTTATTATATTTTTCAGAGTATTTCAATTTTCTTCAGTTCTTCAGTTAAGTGGGGGTCCAAAATACTATCATGATAATATTTTAAAAATGTTAATGCCTTAAAAAAAAAAAAAAAATTCAGAGAAGACACAAAACGATCAAATTCAACAATAAACAAGATAAACAATGGATGAATTTAAACATTTTTGCTTATGTAAACAAAATTTTGCCAGCAATACAAATAAATTAACAATTTATTCATTCTTTGTTAATTTTGTTTTCATAATATCCTTTAATGTAAAAAGTAGTTAATCTTTACTAAATTAAAAACAAATTCTGCTAATTCCATCCAAAAGTTTTGGACAATTTAACATTCAAAGAACAAATGAGTCAACAACCCTCTCTCACTTTTACAAAAGAAACACAAATTTTGTCATTTTTTGTCATTGGAGTAAACATGACTTAACAAGCTGAACAAAGTTAAAAGACTTTAATAACAGAATTCAATTCCTTAAATTGGACAGGAAAACTATGGACACAGGACAATTATCAAACATATTCAAGGTGATTAATATCTCTATTAGGCTAACCCAATTCCTTAAAAATAAAGATTTATTTGCAATTATATTGGTATTGCAAACGAAAAGTGTGAGGAGAGAAACTGTGTGAGTAGCAAATTTTCCAAGCTAATACACACAGAAAAATAGGGGTTTAAAATTGTACCTTTTGGGGTACAACAGCTTGTCGCTGGAGCAGTACCCTTAAAAGGACATATTTGTACCTTTTTTTTTTATACCCCTAATAGGTACATATTAGTACCTTAGAGTAGTAATACGTACCCATAAGGTACTAATATGTACCTATAAGGGGTAAAAAAGGTACAAATATGTCCTTTTAAGGGTACTGCTGCAGCGACAAGCTGTTGTACCCCAAAAGGTACAATTTTAAACCCCTATTTTTCTGTGTAGAGCTTGCTGGTGGAATTTGGACAATTTAGGAGGAAGTTTAGAAATATTTAAGTCACACGTTAACAGAAATTCTGAGCCACCTACCTAACTCAAACACACAATCAACATTGCGCACAATCAAACGCACAATCAAGGACCAGTCAGCCACAGATACAGTATTTAGGAAAGAGTTGAGGTGGGTTTGGTGCCATCTAGTGGTTTAGAGAAAATTATATCAAATGCGCCTTTACCCCTGTGCTCCTTTTTAGCCCTGTTGTTGTATCAGAAGAGATATATTTAAATAAATTTAATAAATTTGCTTTCATTATGAAGTCTTAAACTACATTACGTATACACTGCATAAACATTATGCATATATATATATATATATATATATATATATTCTTTCCAGCCTATCTATGGAGAAACTGAAATAGCCTACACATAGATCTGCTGAACGTTATTTAGTTTAATTAGTTACTTAGTTTAGGATTTTCACTTCTTTAAATTAATTTAATCTCTTGAAGCTTAAGTCGCTCCGTGAGTAGCAAGGGAAAAATGTGCATGAGCGCAGGTTGCAGTCGTCTGCTCGTGCACTTCGCGTGCTGCTGATCGCGAGCACTAGTCTCTGCTCGTGCACTCGTGGGGCGCAGTCGCGAGCAAAACGAAGCGATGGACCGTCAGCTCTTTCCCGAATAGCGAAGCAGCACTGCAGCAGAGCTACTTTTAACAGATATTGTAGTGTGTGTTTGCAGGCAGTACCACTAAAGAGAGCTGTAGTGCAGCAGAACTGCTTCAGTAGTAACACTTCACTTCCACATCATTGCAGCATTAATGGTAATGCATGCAACGAATCCATCCAGACTCAATGATGGGTAATCACACATTTACCTCCAGTTTACACCCTTCAGCTAATCGTTTAAAGCCTAAACTAAGTGCATATTATGCTCGAAGTAATTGTTTCAAAGTAGTTTTTTTCCTCTAATAGCGAGTTGTTTTCATTTCTCTACGTTAGCATTGTAGCTGGCTAGCAGAGAGCGCGTTTCTGACTATTAACTTTTTGTCTTTCACAGGTGCAATGATCGAAGAGATCCTCAAGCCTACCAGGTACACAGAGAAGTATTTTATCGTTGAAAGTAGATACATATTTGAGAGAGAAGCCGAAATAGTTTCAACATTGGATTAGCCGGCTTTAGCATAACACTAGTGCTCACAGGCCTAGTTCCTGCTTGCTAAGTGAAACTGTGAAATACATTACGTGTCATACTTTGTAGTTAATAGAGGCCAATTATTTGTTTTTAGCAAATTGTTCTACAGTTGAACTAAAATACTAGCTTATGCAGAGGTAATGGTGTGACTAGAGAGCTCACGTCTCAGCGTGCTAGCTTGTTTTGCAGTTAGCTATCCTAATTACTGGATTCACAACAAATGGATAATGTAATAGCACATCGTTCACATTTACTGTTAGGTCTTATCAGATCTAGTATTACATTTTAAAGCAAAGTGACTTGATGAGCTTAACAAACACCGACAAGAGTGCACATCAACTAGCTCCCTGTGCTCTTTTAATAAACATCCTATTTGAGTTTTTTCAAAAGCACCAGGTGTTCTTTCATGTCATTTGTAGTACAGTAACTTAGAAAATTACATTTAGTTATTTAATAATATTAAATTGACCTGAGCCTGCTTTTCTCTTCAAGAATAAAAGTTCAAGCTCAGTGGTCTTTGCCGTCCTTCTCTCATGCATTGTATTTTGCAGTCTGTCAAATATCAGTCAAAGAGTCACTCGTCAAATGACCATCGCCATGACAAGATGCGAGATTCGTCGGACTCCACACCACCAACTAAAATTCTGCGGCGATCAGACAGTCCAGACAACAAGCACAGTGATGGAACAGGGCACAGCCAAACGAAAGCACTCCACGTTCACAGGACCCGTGAGAGGGACAGCGGTAAGAACATGAGTGAGGAGAGGTTCCACATGCATTTGGTTAATGTTTTATGGTTGCATGATGTCCTTAATTCCTCAGAACCCCAAAATCCTATTTTTAAGTGGGTTATATGGGGAAACATCATTCACAGTGGTAAATAATTATATATGATAATATATAAATATATTTATTTGTGGTTAAGCAGGGCATTAGAATTAAGAGTCCACTGACCAGGTTTTTTTTTTTTTTTTTTTGAGGCATCAATAACTGATTACTCACCGGCAGAAGCATTTCACAAGTTGGCACTTATATACACTGCTCAAAAAAATTAAAGGAACACTTTGAAAACACATCAGATCTCAATGGGGAAAAATATCATGCTGGATATCTATACTGATATGGACTGGGTAATGTGTTAGGAACGAAAGGATGCTACATTGTTTGATTGAAATGAAAATTATCAACCTACAGAGGGCTGAATTCAAAGACACCCTGAAAATGAAAGTGAAAAAATGATACAGCAGGCTAGTCCATTTTGCTGAAATTTCACTGCAGCAACTCAAAATGGTATGCAGTAGTTTGTATGGCCCCCACGTGCTTGTATGCATGCCTGACAACGTCGGGGCATGCTCCTAATGAGACGACGGGTGGTGTCCTGGGGTATTTCCTACCAGATCTGGACCAGGGCATCACTGAGCTCCTGGACAGTTTGAGGTGCAACCTGGCGGCGCCGGATGGACCGAAACATAATGTCCCAGAGGTGTTCTATTGGATTTAGGTCAGGCGAGCGTGGGGGCCATTCAATGGTATCAATTCCTTCATCCTCCAGGAACTGCCTGCATACTCTCGCCACATGAGGCCAGGCATTGTCGTGCACCAGGAGGAACCCAGGACCCACTGCACCAGTGTAGGGTCTGACATTGGGTCCAAGGATTTCATCCCGATTCCTAATGTCAGTCAGGGTGCCATTGTCTAGCCTGTAGAGGTCTGTGCGTCCCTCCATTGATATGCCTCCCCAGACCATCACTGACCCACCACCAAACCGGTCAGGCTGAACGATGTTACAGGCAGCATAACGTTCTCCACGGCTTCTCCAGACCCTTTCCTGTCTGTCACATGTGTTCAGGGTGAACCTGCTCTCATCTGTGAAAAGCACAGGGCACCAGTGGTGGACCTGCCAATTCTGGTGTTCAATGGCAAATGCCATTCAAGCTCCACGGTGCCGGGCAGGGAGCACAGGGCCCACTAGAGGACATTGGGCCCTCAGGCCACCCTCATGAAGTCTGTTTCTGATTGTTTGGTCAAAGACATTCACACCAGTGGCCTGCTGGAGGTCATTTTGTAGTGCTCTGGCAGTGCTCATCCTGTTCTTCCTTGCACAAAGGAGCAGATACCGGTCCTGCTGATGGGTTAAGGATCTTCTATGGCCCTATCTAGCTCTCCTAGAGTAACTGCCTGTCTCCTGGAATCTCTTCCATGCTCTTGAGACTGTGCTGGGAGACACAGCAAACCTTCTGGCAATGGCACGTATTGATTTGCCATCCTGGAGTTGGACTGACTGTGCAACCTCTGTAGGGTCCAGGTATCGCCTCATGCTACCAGTAGTGACAGTGAGCCTAGCCAAATGCAAAACTAGTGAAAAACAGTCAGAAAAGATGAGTAGGGAAAAAAATGTCAGTGGCCTCTACCTGTAAAACCATTCCTGTTTTGGGGGTCGTCTCATTGTTGCCCATCTAGTGCTCCTGTTATTAATTTCATTAACACCAAAGCAGCTGAAACTGATTAACAACCCCCTCTGCTACTTAACTGACCAGATCAATATCCCAGAATTTTAATTGACTTGATGCTATACTCTGATTAAAAAGTGTTCCTTTAATTTTTTTGAGCAGTGTATTTTATACTACTTTTTTTTAAAACTATATTTAGTTTATGCTTTTGTTTAGGCATTATTAGTAACTCAAATTAGGTGGTAATAAATAATGTGAGAAGTCAGCTCAGCACTGTTATTACAGTATAACTGTTATTAATAGTATTGCAATGAACCTGCATTTCTGGTGATGCTAAAATTAGATTTATCATAATCTAGAACTGTAACAAGTGATTCTGAGTTTGATAGAACTGTTTGTATTGATGCTTTATGCATTTTTATGTTTAGTTGGTATGGTTTGGTTTACAGGTCTGTTTTAATATTGGTTTATTTCGTTTATTACTGGGGTTACATCAATATTAAAATAGCAACATTCTGCCTGATTCCTATATTCCAAATGTTTTTATTGATATTAATATTATTATAATGTTAATTGTATTCTAAGGTGTTTTGTCTAAATTAAAAATGGTAAAAACTAAAATTTATCATTTTAAATACAAGAAGTCTATTTAGTTTTTTTAGTAGTAGTAGTAGTATTTAAAGCAATATGTGAAATTTTGAGATTTGCTACCTTTGCGTAACCATGTTAACATGTAAAACATGATGATTAAATCAGCTGATAACTGATATAATGCATTGTTTCAAGAATCTCTAGTCTGCCGTCTTGCATTTTAGAATTCTGTGTAATTACTCTTGAAAGTCGACATGTTATAAACCAAAACACCATTTGGAAGTTGTAGGATTATATAATAGGCTAATGGATTATGCAATAAGGCTAAAATCCATCTATAATAAAACTGACTGATATTGATAATAGTCTTTACATGTTTTTATGGAACGGATTTAATTGCTAGATTTTAGTAAATCAGGCAGCATTAAAACACAGGATACTCTCTTGTGCTTCCTTCATGCTGTCTTACTTCCTGTTATTACCACAGCCATGAGGCTGCAGCAGGTGCGCAGTATTATTTATCTTTTCATTTCAACTCATCAGAGGCCTCTTAGTATTGGTCTTTTCTCTGATAGGTTGTGTTGCACATGTTTAGACCTTACTTTTAATTCAGCATTATTCAATTCATTATTCAGTATTTTCTCAAGTGGACAATAATCTAATAAGCACAAACTAAAAAAGTTGTATGTATGGTCACACAATTTGGATGTCAGTGGAAACTGCAGCTCATCCTGTCATGAGGCCATGTTTCCACCGCCCAGCCACAGGACTGTCAGCTCAACCCTATTTCTGTCCAGCATGTTAAATGGAAGCCCAGAATATTGTCTTGTTTCAGTGAATTGTGTTCTGCAAAAGTCATCAGGCTTTCATGTGCTTGGTGGTTTGTTTCTGATCTTCTTAATTATGTTTCAGGTGTCAGTTCTTCTCCACAAGAAAACTCCCATCATGCATCCAGTTCTCACCCTCATCCAAACAGAACTTCAGAGATGGTAAGTTGATTAGTCAGTGGGTTGTCTGAATAACTAGCATATTTTAAGGAAGCCTGTGCAATTAGATAGATATTCGCAACATTTTGAGGGGTGTTATTCCCCGATAACAACCGTTGTGATTAGCAAGGCGGAATAACATACCACTCTTCCAGGTATTGCAGACTTGCTCTCTCTCATGACAGTTTTATTGTAAAAAAATATTTGAGACTATAGAGTATATCTGGCAGTGTAAGTCTGTAGTCTCTTTGCATGGCACATTCAGAATGGCTCTTTCAGCATTATCCTGAACATTGTATAGGCATTTGTTATATGTGTCATGGAACGGAAGAGAGGCTCTCGGGTGCACACGTGAACGTCACATTCTTTCGCTTTTCCCAGAAAAATGTCCTGAGTCCTTAACGTAAAAAATTAGTCTACAGACTTTCCTAGATAACCTAGGAAGTCAGGGAATGTTTTGTTTTTCGTTTCGTTATAAGCTGCTCACACATTGGCAATAAAATTACATATAGCCCCCTTTAACATTTTAGTTAGAATTGTTGCCCTCCTGTTTTTTTGCGCTCCGTCAGTTTGACATGCATATGCAAGTCTTGCTTTCTGTCAGCACAAACCTTTATACAAAATGAAAACAAAGATGGAAATACTTTTGAATATTTGAGTTCAGATGCAAAAGTGTCTAAGTGCCATCTGAAATTTTCTTCTAAAATGAGGATTTTTCTCAGGCTCTTATGTGTAGGCTCAGTAAATTCACTTTCCTGGCAATGAGCAGGTTCTTTTCATTGCCATTAAAGTGAAATAACTCTACAGAAAAAAATGCTTATTTTAGAAGAAAATTTCAGGTGGCACTTAGAGGCTTTTGCATCTGAACTCTTCATATATAGTTATAACCAATAACCATAACAATTAAGTTATTCGCTCAGGATAACATGCATCAAAGTGGTTATATTATGCTTTTTTTTTTACATTTTTAATTACCTTCAGTCTGTAATGTTGATCGAATGATCGAACTATTCCGTTTTGTTCTTTCAGTAGTTTAAATGTTTCTATTTCTTTTTTTCTTCTTCAGTCTTATGTTGGACAGTATTAAACCTTTTGTGCTACTTCAGACTTCTCCATGTTGGAGTTTAAATGTTTCTATTTATTTTGTCCTCTCTCTAACATTGGACAATGTTAAATTAAACCTAATGAGTTGC
>JAFVLL020032398.1:0-39789 GCA_021397915.2 Tor tambroides | reverse complement strand
TCTTACAGTGTAGGCTACTAACTGATCAACAATCCCAGGTAGGCTACAAGCTAAGGTGTATCATAAATGAACAATTATTCAATTATTATTATTATTATCAAATTGAACAATTGCAAATAGCAGCTAACTTAGTTCATGTGATGTGTGTGCACTGCTATGCATCTTTACTCATTTTGTGTAATTTAGATGGAAATTGTGTGCCTTTTTATCGTTTGAGTCACTTATCAAAAGTTGCTAAAAAATTGCCAAATAAATGTTAAAAAATAGCTAAATTTGTTGCTAGGTGCTTTTGGAAGAAAAAGTTGCTGGGGTAGTGTGAAAAGTTGCTAAATTTGGCAACAAAATTGCTAAGTCGGCAACACTGTTTAGGAAAGAGGTGAGGTAGGTTTGGTGCCATCTAGTGGTTGAGAGGAAAATAATATCAAATGCGCCTTTGCGTCTGTGCTCCTTTTTAGCTCTGTTGTGTCAGAAGAGCGTACTCGGTCAAATTTGCTATCACTATGAAGTCCTAAACTACATTACGTGTACACTGTATAAAGATTATGTATACATAGCTACTGTATCTCCTGAACGTTATTTAGTTTAATAGGACTTTTACTTCTATAAAATAATTCAATATCTTTTAGCTTTAGTTAAACAAGATTAGCACATTTAAACCTCAGCTGATACAGTCGGTCCGTGAAAAAGAAGAAGAAAAAGGTCCGTGAGTCTTCTGCTCGTGCACGTCGCGTGCTGATCGCGAGCCTGGCAGATCGCGAGCGCTAGTCTTAACTCGTGCACTTGCGGGGCGCAGTCGCGAGCAAAACGAAGAGATGGACCGTCAGCTCTTTCCCGAATAGCGAAGCAGCACTGCAGCAGAGCTACTTTTACAGATATTATAGTGTGTATTTGCAGGCAGTACCAGTAAAGAGAGCTGTAGTGCAGCAGAACTGCTTCAGTAGTAACACTTCACTTCCACATCATTGCAGCATTAATGGTAATGCATGCAACGAATCCATCCAGACTCAATGATGGGTAATCAGACATTTACCTCCAGTTTACACCCTTCAGCTAATCGTTTAAAGCCTAAACTAAGTGCATATTATGTTCGAAGAAATTGTTTCAAAGAAGTTTTTTCCTCTAATAGCGAGTTGTTTTTATTTCTCTACGTTAGCATTGTAGCTGGCTAGCAGAGAGCGCGATTCTGACTATATTAACTTTTTTGTCTTTCACAGGTGTAATGATCGAAGAGATCCTCAAGCCTACCAGGTACACAGAGAAGTATCTTATCATTGAAAGTAGTTACAAATTTATGAGAGAAGCCGAAATCGTGTCAAAATTGGATTAGCCGGCTTTAGCATAACACCAGTGCTCGCAGGCCTAGTTCCTGCTTGCGAACTGAAACTATGATATACACTACACGTCATACTTTGTAGGTAATAGAGGTCAATTAGTTTAATTCTACAGTTAAACTAGAATGCTAGCTTATACAGAGGTAATGATGTGACTAGAGAGCTCACGTCTCAGCGTGCTAGCTTGTTTTGTAGTTAGCTATCATAATTACTGGATTCACAACAAATAGATACTGTAAAAGCACATCGTTCTCATTTACTATTCGGTCTTATCAGATCTAGTATTACATTTTATAACGAAGTGACTTGATGAGCTTAACAAACACCGATAAAAGTGCAGATCAACTGGCTCCCTGTCTAGTTTCAGTGAACATCTTATTCGAGTGTTTTTTTTTTCTTTTCAAAAGCACCAGGTTTTCGTTCATGTCATTTGTAGTACAGTTACTTAGAAAATTACATTTAGTGATTTAATAATACTTAATTTATCTAACCCTGTTTTTCTCTGCAAGAATAAAAGTTCAAGCTCTGTGGTCTTTGCAGTCCTTCTCTCATGCATTGTATTTTGCAGTCTGTCAAATATCAGTCAAAGAGTCACTCGTCAAATGACCATCGCCATGACAAGATGCGGGATTCGTCAGACTCCACACCACCAACTAAAATGCTGCGGCGATCAGACAGTCCAGACAACAAGCACAGTGACGGAACAGGGCACAGCCAAACAAAAGCACTCCACGTTCACCGGACCCGTGAGAGGGACAGCGGTAAGAACATGAGTGAGGAGAGGTTCCACATGCATATGGTTAATGTTTTATGGTTGCATGCTATCCCTAATTCCTCAGAACCCCAAAAACCCATTTTAAGTGGATTATAAGGAGAAACATCATTTACAGTGTTAAATAATTATATATGATTAGTTAAGGAAGGGCATTAGAATTAAGGGTGCACTGAGCAGGAGTTTTTCAGGGGTGTTATTAATGATATCACAATGAACCTGCATTTCTGATGAACGCTAAAATTAGATTTTTCACAATCTAGAACTGTAGCAAGTGATTCTGGTTTTGATAGAACTGTTTGTATTGATGCTTGGTTTGGTTTACAGGTCTGTATTTTAACATTTATTTCATTTCTTACTAGGGCTGCATCAATATTAAAATGTCAAAATTCTGCCTGAATTCTATAATCCAGGAATTTTGTCATGTTATTATTGAAATAAATATTATTATAATGTTATTAATTGTATTCTATGGTGTTTTGTCTAAATTAAAAATAATAAAAACTAAAATATATAATTTAAAATCGTACAAGTCAGTTTAGGTTATTTAGTAGAAGTAGTATGCAATGCAATATGTGAAATGGATATTAATTTTGAGATTTGCTACCTTTACATAACCATGTTAACATGTAATGCATTATATAATTAAATCAACCGATAACTGACATAATACATTGTTTCATGAATCCCTAGTTTGCCGTCTTGCATTTCAGAATTCTGTGTAATTAATGTAATTACTCTTGAAAATTGACATGTTATAAACCAAAACACCATTTGGAAGTTGTAGGATTGTACAGTAGGCCAAAGGATTATATAGTAAGGCTAAAATCCATCTTAAAGTCTTAAATAATTTTGAGAAAAGTGACTGATATTGATAATAGGCTTTACATGTTTTTATGGAGCAGATTTAATTGCTAGATTTTTGTAAATCGAGCAGCATTAAAACACAGGATACTCTCTTGTGCTTCCTTCATACTGTTTTACTTCCTGTTATTACCACAGCCATGAGGCTGCAGCAGGTGCACAGTATTATTTATCTTTTCATCTCGACTCGTCAGAGGCCTCTCAGTATTGGTCTTTTCTCTGATAGGTTGTGTTGCGCATGTTTAGACCTTTTAATTCAATTGTTTTCAGATCTCTGGTGAATTTTCAGTCTTTGTGAAGACTAAAGTTTTTTATTTGACATAAAAATATTCTGGTTAGAATTAACCTTTTAACCTTATAAACTAGCTGTCCAGTGTGTTAAATGGAAGTCCAGAATCTTGTTTCAGTGAATTATGTTCTGCAAAATTCTTCAGGCTTTCACTTGCTTGGTGGCTTGTTTCTGATCTTAATTATGTTTCAGGTGCCAGTTCTTCTCCACAAGAAAACTCCCATGATGCATCCAGTTCTCACCCTCATCCAAACAGAACTTCAGAGATGGTAAGTTAATTAGTCAGTGAGTTGTCTGAAAAACTAGCCTGTGTAATTAGACAGAAACTCGCAATGTTTTGAGGTGTTATTCCCCAGTAACAACCGTTGTGATTAGCAATGCTGAATAACATACCACTCTTCCAGGTATTGCAGACTTGCTCTCTCTCATGATAGTTTTAGTATAAAATATATTTGAGAATTTAGAGTATGTCTGACAGTGTAAGACTGTACTTTGAGTTAATCCCTTTTCTTTGCATGACACATTGCAGAATGGCTCATTCAGCATTATCCTGAACATTGTATACACATCTGTTTCATGCGTCTTGGAACAGAAGAGAGGCTCACGGGTGCGCATGTGAATGTCACATCCTTTTGCTTTTCCCAGCAAAACATCCCGAGTCCTTCACATAAAAATCAGTCTACAGACTTTCATAGATAACCTAGGAAGTCAGGGAAGTTTTTGTTTTTTGTTTCCTTACAAGCTGCTCACACATTGGTAATAAAATTACATATAGCCCCCTTTTATTTAGAATTGTTGCACTCCTGTTTCTTTTGTGCTCTGTCAGTTTGACATGCGTATGCAAGTCTCGCTTTCTGTCAGGACAAACTTTTATACAAAATGAAAACAAAGATGGAAATACTTTTGAACATTTACAGATATGGTTATAACCATAACAGTTATCCGCTAAAATAACATGTATAAAAGGGGTCATATTATGCTTTTTTACATTTTTAACTACATTTAGTCTGTAATGTTGCTGTTTGTGCATGAAAAAAGATATGCAATGTACAGCATAGTATAATCAACGATATTACATCTTGTAAAAAGGGGTATAGTAGGACCCCTTTAAATGCTTTAAATGGCAAATTTATCAAAGCACCTGACAGGGAAGTTAACTGTAGTTGAACTGTAGGTGGTAGGTATGAGTTCATTCAAAGTGCTTAATAATATAAGGCCGTTCTCATATTTAGGATAACTTGGGTTGTGCACTTTTCCTTCAGCAGCTTACTCTGTGTCCTCAGCCATATCTCATATGTTTTATTTTAGAATTGAGCTATTCACAACTGTAAAGTGACGTGACTGGCGGATGTTTTCTGTGAACAGCGCGTGTTGATAATTTTCGATTACTACCGTTATTATTGATTGTTGCAGCCCTACTTTTGTTGGGAAAAACTCTACATGCATCCAAATGAAATTTCTTGAGGTACTATCTCTTCTGATTTCAGATACATTAATAAAATTTTGCTGTGGTATATATTTTAGTTCCTATGAGAATTGCATCAATATATTCATTCATAGCATAGTTTTGTACTACTAATAAGGGGCATTCAAATATTTTACAAAGAAATATTTCTCAAAACTTGTTAAACAGTGAGATCCAACTGTAAGGTTGAATTGACTATACTGGGATTTTTAAAGCACTGTTGCTAAAAAGAAAAAAAAGAAAAACCACACTAATAAATCATCCTGACTCATCCCTATCCCTAATTTTCTCTCATATGACAAATTTCCCTGCTCTCTTTCTTGATGTGCCTGCATATTTTCTGTCTCTTCCAGCCCCGCGAGCCAGCAGATGATTGGTCAGAGCATATCAGTTCGTCTGGCAAGAAGTACTACTATAACTGTAGGACAGAGGTCTCTCAGTGGGAGAAACCTAAAGAATGGTTGGAGAGGTGAGTTGCTTTAGATCCCCTGTAACTGCCTCTCTTCTTCAAATCATGCACTGACACCAGACTTCCTGTCTGAACAGAGAACAAAGGCAGAGAGAAGGTGCCAAGACTATGGTTAACAGCTTTCCCAAAGACAGAGACTACAGACAAGAGGCGATGCAGGCCAGTGCCACAAGTGCCCTCAGTAGTACAAGTAAGCACATTTCTAAGTGGTATTACATTGCAGTAATGGTTTCAGTGGTTCTTAACACATTTGTCTTGTGTTTTTACACAATCCCTTTTATTCTTCCAGAATCTACTTTAGCGGAGAAGCCATTATCAAACTCTGGTTATTCTCAGCCTTTGTCCATAAACCCCTCCAGCACGTCCAGCTCCTCCTCGTCCTCCACAGTGCCTATGTCTCCTGCCCTGCAAGCTTCAGCCTCCACTCTGCTCCAAGACCCAGCACTCCTCCGACAGCTGCTGCCTGCTCTCCAGGCCACCCTGCAGATGAACCACGGCAATGTAGACATGGGCAAAATTAACGAAGGTAATGGTTACGCAGTGTTTCCCGTAGGATTTTGTGAGACTATGGGTGTAGACCGTGTAGTCGGGTCTTGTAAGAAAATGTTTTAGTAGTTAAATGCATCAATCTGGTGCACTTTGAGAGTTCAGAAAGCTCCAACCCATTTTCAGTCTCCAAACTGAATAGAGTAAATTGCATTGATTTGTACTTGGACTTTAAAGTGGACTAAAACATTTTTTTTTTGTTGTAATAATGTCTCAGTCTACGTTACATTCACATTGTTGTTTTAGGAGATCAAACAATTAGAATATAATGGAATATAGGTTATACTTTGGAAATACAACGTGCACTTTTTATTTATTTATTATTATTATTATTATTATTATTATTTTCCATGCAGATGCACTCTCCTACAAAATCACCCCAATCATTCTTGTCATCTTGCTCCTCTTAAAACAAACTTTTCTTTGTGCATTTCTTTAAAGTCAAGGGATCAGATCTTGTTAGTTTTTTTCCAGTCTTGTAACTTTTCATGCTGCTTACACTGTCATTTTTCTGTGTAATTTCCTATTGATTACATGTGATTCAAGCATAAATTATACAGAGGTAGGGCTGGGTACAGATTTTCAGTTCTTATTCACTAGCTCCTGGTTCCATTTAATTCATGTTTCAATTCAGTTTGATCTTTCCCTCTTGGGTATATTAATGTGTGTATGGTAAAAGATCAATTTTGGGATTTTGAGAATCAGTATTTGCTCAAATGCAGGCTGCAATTTTAAAGGAAAATCAGTATTACGCTACCTGATTGATTACACAGCTGACTATCTGTTGTTCTAGGGAGGAAGAGTAGAGTATGATCTGTTCTTGATCTGAGATGCTCCCTAGATTTGTGATCGTCCAGTATTTTTCCCCTTTAAATTGCAGTTATCTTAGAGACCAGGGTGACCGATATAAAGCAGACACATATATATAATGCTATTTAATTTAAAGATATTAAAAACACATGTATAACAATTGCTGAAATGAAATTACTTTTTTCCATGTTTACAAAATTATTAATAAACAATTAGAAAATAAATTATATTTAATTAATGATTCGGTATACCAATCAGAATTATACTTTAGAAAGCAACTTCCTGATTCTGTAATTCTGTAACAGCCCCCCCCCCAAAGAATTTGTTAAAAATATTGACAAATAAAAGTACCACTTCAGACACATCGGCCAAACAAAAAACCTTTGGCCTATACTGATATGTGTGTGTATAAATCCAAATATCTACCTATATATTGGTATTGGTGGTATATCGGTTGACCACTACCCTAGACGCTTAAATTTATTTCCTTGATTTATTCTTTAATGATCAGTTTGGTGCGGAGTTGTCTTTGCTAGTTTAATGATTTCAAACAATTTTGAACTAGTGGAATATTGTCCTAAAAACTCCAATATTGTGTTAGAATGCATTCCTAAATGACACAATCAATCTCTGACATAAGATTTTGTGTTCTTTGAAAGCAAATAATAAATATCTATACAAATGCATCTACCTGTAGCAACTAATACTTACAATTAGGCCTTCATCCAGATAGCAAAAATGTGCTCTAGCTTTTTGCAAAACACGTGGCATCTTCTCTCCAAATGGTGAAAAAACCGTAAGCCGACAAGGCTTGATGTTCACCGACAGATCCTTTTTCAGATTGCTTTCAGTGTGTAGGACTGCTTTGACTCTGTGTGTCTTTTTCTGTCTTTGTCTTCCTCCAAGTCCTCACAGCCGCTGTCACACAAGCTTCCTTACAGTCTATGCTTCATAAGCTTCTCACTGCCGGACCGTCCGCTTTCAACGTCACTACTCTGCTTTCCCAAGCTGCTCAGCTTTCCACACAAGGTACGGCTGAAGTCCCAGTCACTTCACACCTCTTCTAACTGATGTTGTGCTGCAGAGCAACTAATCCACTATTTGTAAGGGAATTGACCATATGCACGGAGCGTTCTTTAGAACTTCCGCATAAAGATAAGCCAGCTTGTAAACTTCCGGTGAAGCTCATTTTATATGTGCTTATACATAGGTAGAGAGACTCGCAGAAACCTCTTCTGCCTCTTTCTTATCAGAAACTGAGAAACAAAATAATTGCAACACTGTAAATAATGACAGCGGCATTAACATTGAGTTTCATGTTATTTAACAACATATAATTTATATGCCTATCCTGGTAATCCCAGGAGAGTACCCAGACATGTAACTGTATATTTAAATGCTGACAAATAAACACGGTCGTAACTGTTTAGGCTAAAGTTAGCTAGCTAGCGATGCTATCTCTTAAACGACATCATAATGGTATCCTTGATAATCAATAACTTGCCTTCATAGTCATAAACACATTTTTAAAAACTTATAAAAGCCTTTATTATTTTTCAACTCTACAGCTGTGCAGTAAAATTCACTTTAAAGATTCACTTTTGATTCATGAAGACGACATAAAAAAATGTGCCAATAATGTGTCTCGGCGGAAAACAAAGACTTTTAAGATGAGAATGACATGAAATTACTATTATAACCAGGAGATGGTAGCAGAGGATCACTCATTGGCTGCAGCTGCTATTTCAACTCAAGTTTTTCACATCTTGCTTTTGGATTTATTATAAAATGACTACATCTTTTAATGTTTTATCTTTAACTGTAAAAGCTGCTAAATAAATTCAGCCAACACAGACTTGTTGCTGCTGTAGTTTTGTTACTCTAAATTTAGTCTGAATCACTTAATGCACAGCTCTGTTTTTGACATTGGTTCCGTTATCACTGTCAATCATAGTAATTTTTTTACACTCACGTTTGTCATTCCTGAAACGGTATACGTAGACGTTTGGTCCTCTTAGACAAACAAAACTTTTCTTCAAATAGTGAATGGATTATGTAAAGAAACCGAGCAAACGGCGCTCCCCTTACGGCACGGTACAGTTGACCGGAAATGACTGAGCTGGCTTAACTAAATCCAGGAAGTATTCGTGCATATGGTCAATTATGTGACCATATTTTACAATACTTTGTTAGACTGATGTATTAGGTATGTTTACCGTTCATACACACCTAAGACTATGGACACAAACATCTTGAATAATTCTTAATAGTTTAGGCCACAACTTTACAGGGGATCTTTTTTTTTTTTTTTTTGGAATGATGTTAATTTTGTAGTAATTTAAGTAGCATTTAGTATATTTGGTATATTGTTAATAAGTTTGTTTACTAGTTTCCATATGTCATTTCTATAACTGTTTCTAATGAACAGCTCAACAGTCCGGTCAGTCACCCATGTCATTAGCATCAGATGCATCTTCACCGAGATCATACGTGTCTCCCAGAGTCAGCACACCTCAGACCAATGCTGTCTCTAAACCCCTGCTCAGCTCTGCATCTCTTTCTTCACAACCAAAGGTCAGTAGCAACTAGTGGTTTGTCATTTCCTAAACTTCTCTGTTACAGTGGCCTCAGAAAGTGTTTGGACATGTCATTGCATTAGATAACAAAATATCAATCCATGTGGCATATGCAAACAGATGATGCTACACCTTGAACTGCCTTGTTTTCTTACTCATTATTTGTAGTTACTTTTAACCAGCTTGTCCCAAAGTAATGTTTAGTTGTTCTTTAGTAAAAATCTGTTCACATCAACGCTAGAATCATTATATGACTTATAAAATCTGAACAAATTTCAAAACATTAGGCATTAACTTTTGTAAATGGTTACAAACAACACAACAAACTCACAAATAAACATGCACATTGTAGCTAGGAGACCGATAACCTAGGGCTGGGCGATTTATCTCATGCAATATGCATGCGCATCTCGTCAGTAAAACCGGCTCCTTGATTAGCGGTAAATCCCCATCACCTGTTTTCAAATGGAGCGGCATTTAATACACGGAGCCGTAGTTCACTGAGAGGCTACTAATCTCGCGTTCATTATCGAAGGCGATTCATCTGCGATAATGAACGCGATATTGCGTAGCTTCTCAGTGAACTATGGCTCCGTGTATTAAATGCCGCTCCATTTGAAAACAAATGTGAGTTACTATGTCAGAGGCGATTTTGCAGATGCGCATGCATATTGCATGGGGTTGTCGCCTAACCAAAGAAAATAAATATTCTAAAATCAGCTGAAAAGATCAAACGTGTTTGATATCCTCTGACTTGATGGAATCTTAGTCTAAAGCTAAACAAATCTGTCAGCTACCCAAAATATGCAGACTGGCTCTGAATTTCAACAAGTAGACTCGACTCGTAGTGCACACTAAATTGAATAATTCCTGGATTTTTATAATGGATTTGTGTAGTTTAAGATTGAAATTTTGGTTTAGTTTAGTTTATTTATTTACAGGGGCAATGCACACATTAATAAACATAACTGTAAACATGCCAGAATTAGCCCAAAAGGCTATTTTTCATCTGTAGACCCTTGACAGAATGTTAAAAGGTCACCCTAAAAAAAAAAAAAAAAAAAAGACAGAGCATCACACATATACACATCATATGGAGAGAGGAAAGAAAAAAATAAAATAATAATGATTAAAAAAAAAAAAAAAAAATTCACACACAAACACAGAAAAATCACTACTAAAATACAAAATATAAGCAAATTATCTAAAACAAAAATATGAGAGAAAGGCGAGAGCGAGAGAAAGAGAAAGATGGCAACAGGAGAAAGCCACATAGCCAAGAGCAATTAGTACAAGGAAGTCTATTGTCAAGAATACAATACTAATGTTGACAGTGCTGAGTTGTCAGTAACCATTTTTTAAGATGAAACTGAAAAGAGCCAAAAGTATGTAATTGTCTAATTGTTGATGGGATGGAGTTCCATTCCCTTGCAGCTTTGACTGAAAATACAGACTGACTGAAGTTACTTCTTTTGAGAGGAATAATACAGTCCCCTCTTTCCCCACCCCTTATGGATCGGTGAGAAGTTGTTCTAATATTCACAAACTGTTTAGTGAAAAGCGGGCTATGCATAGTCTTAAACAGCAGACAAGTATAGCATATCTGATCAAGTTATCCCAGCAACAAGTGCATTTTTTTAATATTGAACAGTGATGAAACTGAACAGATTTCTTATCAAGAGTTTTAAGTGATTGTTTATACAAAGACTCTAGTGGTTTCAGAGTAGTAATACTAGCTTGTGACCAAGTAGTTAAACAGTAAGTAATATGAGAAATAATCATGGAATGCATATACATCAAAATGGCCTCAGATGACATATAATCACAAATAAATCTAAAATTTGATAAACTAAATCTGACCTGGTTACAGACCTTCTTAACCTGCACCTTAAATGAAAGTTTGGAATCAACCAGAACACCGAGGTACTTATATTCAGATACAACTTGTAATCTTTCCCCTGATACAAATACATCTAGCACTACACTTAAACTCTTAGTTTTGGTAATGAACATACTGTTTTAGAGATGTTTAACTGTAAGCAGCATTGTTCTAGCCAAGCTGTAACATGAACCAGGGATTCTGTAAGTTCATTTGCAACTTGTGACACACTACTTCCGTGTATATAAATGACAGTGTCATCTGCATACATTTGAATGTTAAGTGTTAGGACAGACAGATGGAAGATCATTGATATACAACGTAAAAAGTAAAGGACCCAGAACAGATCCTTGTGGAACACCAGAGGATATACTTAGGGGAGCTGACTTATAATTCTGTACACTAACATACTGTGTGCAACCTGACAAGTATGATTCAATCCATCTTAAAGTATGTGGAGAGAAATTAAAACTTTTTTAGACATTTAATTTAGTTAGACAACTAATTTAGACATAAGAATTCTGTGGTTTACAGTGTCAGAGGCCTTCCTGAGGTCAAGAAACACAGCCCCGATGACCCCTCCTTTATCTAACAGAGACTTGACTTTTTCAGTGAAGTAGCAATTTGCCATGTCAGTTGAATAGCTTGCTCTGAAGCCAAACGGCATTGGATGTAAAGCAAAAGAACTATTATTTAAATAATTAGTGATTTGTGCAGCCATCAATTTCTCTGCAACCTTTGAGACTATAGGTAAAATACTAATAGGTCTGTAATTACTAGCAGAGTGAGGATCGCCACTTTTGAATATAGGCACAGTAACAGATGACTTCCAAGCGCATGGGAACAACCTCTGAGAAAAGTGAAAGATTGATCATTTTAGTGATAGGATTAACTAATGAGTCACTAAGCTCTTTAAGCATTACCACATCCATACCAAAAATATCCTTTGCTCTGGATGGTTTAAGAGATGTAATTGTTCTTGTGACGTCTAATTCGGAGACGAGTAAAGCTTGTTCCACTGTATTAACTGGATAAACTTCTGTATACTTAGGGGAAAAACATTGTGCAATTGTGACTACCGAGTCAACAAAGTAATAATTAAGTGCTTCGGCTACATCAGCTGGATTGTTAGTCAGCTTCCCGTTAACCATCAATTCAAGTGATGACCTATCTTTTCTTTTATCACCTTTTAAGTAGTTCAACTTATTCCAGATTGTCTTAGAATTACCTCTAGCCTCATTAATTATTCTCAGGAAAAAATCAGCCTTTGCTTTTCTCAAGGACTTTACCACCTTGTTCCGTAACATAGCGAAATGTTGTCTATCATGACTAAACTTTGATCTATTTGCAGTTTTTAAAGCAAGATCCCGTTTTTTCATTAGTTCTAAGATATCTGAATTCATCCAAGGGACAGTATGTTTTTTATTTTTAGGATTAAGTTTACAACTGAAATCTTTAATAGTACTCTCTAATTTTTTAGAGAATGTTTGACTGTCTTCGTCCTGATCTTTTCCGATTAATAAATCATCCCATTCAATCTGATGGACTGCCCTTCTGAAGTCATCTAGTTTACGTTTTGGAATGCCATAAGAGTCATATTTCCTTATGAATGAATTGAATCTCTTGCTAGATAATTTTCTGGCCACTAAAATAAAATTGTGATCAGAAAGGCCTGTTAACATATTAAAAGTTTTTAAAATTCTCTCTGCTCGGTTACTAAAAATTAAATCAGACTGATCTTTAGGAAAAGTACCCAAAAGCTCAAGAAACACCTATTGTTTAATTTTTAAAAACTTCTTGTATGATTGGTTTAAAATGTCTTTATTTTAAATGAATGTCATGTTTGTTTGGTGTTTAGCTGCAGTAATATTCACACATTTAAGTGGCTTTGAGTGTCCAAATACTTTTTGGGACCACTGTGTATCTTTTATGTCCCAACACATTTTAGAAATTTGTACTGCTGTTGGTAAGTATTTTTGCTATTATTTAATTGACATTTCTGGGCATATTCAAGCTGTTGTTCTTCAATTTCAGGTCAGTGCATCAATTCAAAGGCAAGGATCAACTTCCCAGCAGTCTGTCAACTCTGACAAACCTCTGGAATTCAGTGATCCCCGTCTTCACAGGCAAATGTACGGATCTCTCAGTAGAAACATTTCTTTTGTCCATTGATTATGTAGAAGCAGCCCATCACATGTTGTCCTACAGCACCATCTACCTGTTCAGTGTTGAAATGCTACCAAACACCCACACATATATTTCGGAGAATGTTGATAACCAGTTTCGATTCCCTTTGAGAATGATTAAAATTTTTATATGAACGAGGGTGAGTATATGGTGACAGACATTTCATTGTTGGGTAGACTATCGCTTTAATAATATAGCGCACACTTGTTGTTAGTAGTAGTAGTAGTAGTATACTAAACATGTAACTATTTAAATGGTTCTAATTCTATTTTAAAAATTGTATTTATTTGTATTTTTTTAATAATGAGTGTATTTTATTTTTTTTTTATATATAAATATAGCAGTCAAGAGGGCTTGTCGGGCTCTAATGGCAGTGCGGGCATCAGCGTCCCCGCCTCAGGCAGCACCTCTCGAACCCAAAGCACTTTCACTCCTTCTCTAGCATTGCACTTTGATGAAAATCTCATCAAGCATGTTCAAGGCTGGCCTGCAGAACATGTGGAGAAGCAGGTACGAGCATGCCTTTGTCTCTCAACTGTTCACTGATCTTCTAGGGCCAGTTGTTCAAAAGTAATCTGATCAGATTTCGGCTGTTGGATTGGATCAAATCTTGAAAATGGTTTTTTCAAAAGAAAAAAAAAAGATTCTGAAATCGGATTAGATCACAAAATCCAGTTTGTGTTATTCAAAATTTTTTAGTGTGATTGGGATACCTTTGATCCAAAATATCAGGATTATACTGATCCCAGCAGAAGGGTGGATTTCAGGATTAAAAAAAATGTAATAAAGCTGTCAATATCAAACAAAAATATTATATTTAATTTAAAGTGTTTTTTAAAATCACTTTTTGTAAACTACATTGGCACGATCATCAGAGATGAACCAGTGAAATGTAGTTATTTGTGAAAAATTGCAATGCAAAACTTTTCTGAGAGAATGAAAAAGCATTGGCATATTTTTTCCCCCATCTCATATTTTTTTCCATCACCATGTCCCTTTAGGGGCTCCGTTAGAGCACTAGTAATCCAGATTTGGTAACTTGAAAAAGTGTGTGTCTGGATCATTGTGATCAATCCAATTTTGCTTTTAAAAACCAGCAGAAAAGTAAGATGGATTACCTGATCCTGAATAGCAAAACATGGGATTTCCAAATCCAGATCATGCCGATCCAGATTAAGCTTTTTGAACAACTGGCCCCTAAAGAACAGACATCAGTTCTCCAACTATTGAATTTCTCTGTCTCTTCATCTTAAATTCCTGTCACCCAGGTGTCACGGTTACGTGAGGATATCCACAACATGGGAACCCTCTACATGTCAGAGATCTGCACCGAACTTAAGAACCTTCGCTCTTTAGTGCGAGTATGTGAAATCCAGGCCACATTGAGAGAGCAAAGGTCTGTAACCCCGATTTAGATTGAATGATCAAACATACGTAATGAAATGACTTTTTATGAATCTTTTTTCTTCTTTTCGCACAGGATTCTGTTTCTGAGACAGCAGATCAAAGAACTTGACAAACTGAAAAATCAGAATTCCTTCATGGTTTGAGAGGTGGCTGTGGAGCTCATGGCAGTCTCTCTCCGAACATGTCCAGCCCCTGGTTGTTTGGACCACTGCTCTCAGCCCGAGCTCTCAGATTCGCAGTCGAACTGTAGGCTGCAATGCCTGAAATGGGACAGAGAGAAAGGAAGCTTCCAAAAGTGCTTATCAAGGAAACACAAGGCCCTGAGATCGTAGATTAATTTCACAGTCCTTTTGACGTACGTTGCTTCTCTATTCTCAGATCCACAGGTCATTAGAGAGATATTCAGAGAGCGCTCTCCAACTCAGACTAACCTTTGAGGAATCATGCGGTGGATGTGGTGATTCATGTGCTGGTTTTTCAGGGTTACGCCTGTGTTAACGGATCGTAAAGTTCATTGTCACACTGGAGACCTAATATCCCCTTATCCTCCTGTGACTTACAGTGATTATGAATGATGTCAGAAGGGCTATCTGTGCACAAGGATGCTTCCAGCTGCGCTGGTATTTATCAGAGTGACCAACTAAAATAAACCCAAAATATTTCTGAGTGCTCATTCTCAAAAGTTAGGCATGACTGGCTGATTCTCTGCCCCTCAGAAGGATTACATAGGACGCATAAATGATCTTCCTTAATTCACTGCAGAAAAACAAATGGGTGCTAAAGATTCCTGAATTGGTGATGTGGCACTTAAAAGCTTTTGCCGAAGCGGTAGACGCACATTTTCTGAGTTTCTAACCCTGATGTAGGGGTTGTTACTATCTGCCTTCGATTTTCCTTGTTTTTTGCAGTGCTGTTACACATCTAACAGAGATTACTTTTCTTGCTGCACCCCAGCACTGTTTGACTCTTTTTGTATTAATGTTGTTTTGATTTGTTTGTATTTGCTCATTTGTTCTTTACTCATAGAATTGAGTTTAGTCATTCCAATATTACCCGAATTAGGAACGTGCAATGAGAGAACTCCATATTTTATACATGAGCTGTGGTTACACATCAAAACTGCATCCTTCACAGACAAAAGAGGACCACGAGGACTGTCCAAGCCGACCTACTGGGGGAAGAGTATGGAGACGTACAGGATCAGATCAAGTTTTTCCTCATCTTTTACGTAAAATGTCAACCAGTCTATAGAAAAAAAAACTGTAAGCATTTAGTCAACTTGTCAGTTTGTATTTGACAAGGATGTGAAAAAAGGCAAAACTGGTGATTCCTCTTTGATGTTTGAAATGTCATTCATAGTTTTGCTCCATTTGTTCTTTCTGTCTTCACTGCCCTCTGATGCAGGGTTTGAACTTAGACCAATTTTAACGCTATAGGCTGTAAATGGAGTTCACTTTCAGTATAGAGATGGGTATGTTGCTTTGTATATGGTTTCTAAAAGCTACAGGAAATAAACAATTACCACATTATGTTTTGGTACAAGTTTGCTTTTGTGCATCAGACAGTTGCATGCTATCAAAAGAGCTCAAACACATGCTTAAAAGTTTGTCCATGTTAGCCCTCCGGTGGAGCAATGTTTCACTTGCACTTGGAACCTGACTGTTTTAGTGTTTTGATTCATCTATTCAGAACCCTAGGAATAATAATAATCTACTTACCTGTTTTGTAAGTACTAATTACGTATTAGTAACCATATTATGTTAGATGCGTTACATATATATATATATATATATATATACACACACACACACACAGTTGTGGTCATGTTTATATACTTGCAGAATCTGCAAAATGTTATTTTTAACAAAAAGGTTAAAAAAATGCATTTTTTAGTACTGCAGTGAATAAGCTGCAGTAATAACAAATTTGAGCTGAATTTAAAATAATTATTTTTATAAATGGTCCATTCAAAATAATATGTAAGCTTGATTCTTAATGTGGTGTTGTTTTTATGTTTTGTGATAAGTGTTCATGGGTCTCTTGTTTGTCCTGAGCAGTTAAACTGATCACTGTTGTCAAGAAAAATCTTCTAGGTCCTGGTTTTATAACATCACCTGCATGTTTGATCCGTTCCAACAGTGACTTAATGATTTTGAGATCCATCTTTTACATCTTTTGTTACATTCAAGAAGGTAACAAGATGCATTAAGAGATTTTTGAAAAGGATAACGGGTAAATTGTACTTTGTCTTCTGGGAAGCATAAATAAATCTGCAAGTACATATTAACATATAACATTTATCTTAATGTTTTGAGGTAATTCATGAACTTAAACGTGTGTCTGTTTAAGGGTAATAGGGTTAAACGTTCGCTGTGACATAACTGGTTTCCATGAAGAGAAAATAAGAAAATACTAAACCATTGGAAATTAATCTTTTTACACACAGGGGTCACTGTAAATCGCAAGTCAAGCATGCTTTTCCTGTAGAACGAGGGTTAAGCTGTATTAGCTGTGCATGGGCACATGGGGAGGCAACAGTCACAACTCAAACGCCTGTGAATGAACAGTCCCAGCGGCTCGATGACTCTTATAGGAGGAGCTGCTCTCATTCTCAAGTCTTCAACATTTAAGAGCACTCAAGCGGAGTATATACAGGATATTAACCTTTTGAATAGTTGCGAAGTCTGAGAATCTCGCCTTCGAATTCAAACAAAAATGGATTATGTCTAACATGGGTTTTTAAATTTTATTCAAACAACTCCACGTCGGCTTTTCTGCGCCCAGATGATTTTATCTGTAAGTCTTGAACAGCAGCGAGTACTGAACCACGATGTGATCATTTCTATCCAAAAATGTTACGAAAAGTTTTGAACGAAGCAAATTGCGACACATTGTGGACAGTAATACGGTGTTTTGGGCTATAAAGTCCGTATCGATGCGTATCTGAAAGGCAAAGAAAGTGTTTTTGTCCAATGCAGCGGAACAGCAGTCTCGTTTCCATTTGGCTTCAGCTCGAGCTGTGCGCGATGGCTGTCCTCCTCACTAAAGGTGAGTGAATACTGTTTATATGGTCAGAAGAGTCTCCAAATTGATATATTAATAATTCAGTGGAACTACAATTAATTGCATTTGCAATAAAACCAACGAAGTGTATTTACAGCTACATAGGCTATGCAGTTTATATTGCATATTATTACGCAGTAATTACAATGTAACATGCATGCTAAGGTATAGTGTGAACAAAGGTTTATTTTTTATCACTTTTTAGCACTTTGTTTCGCATTGCTGGGTGTGCAACATAAATAAGCACAAATATCAATACTAAATGTTGTATTGTTCTGTCAGAGGAATTATCCTGAGCAGCTTCTACAAGAACCAAATGTCTTAAAGCCAAATTCCAAACATGGGATCATATGACTTTTTTTTTTTTATCCATTTGGGAACTAGGTTTTAACCAAGTTTTAAGTTGTAAAATGAATATCTATATTTAAGTTCTTTTAAGTTTTCAGTTGGAGTGAAGTTCATTCTATTAATATGAGTAATTTCTCTTTTCTTTTAACAGGAGAAATACGGTGTTACTGTGATGCCCCCCACTGTGTGGCCACCGGTTACATGTGCAAATCGGAACTGAATGCCTGCTTCACTCGCATCTTAGACCCTCAAAGCACCAAGTCTCCTTTATCTCATGGATGTTACGACCCTCTGTTGAACTCTGGAAAAACTTGCCATCCAGAGTCAACCTATGATACCATTCATGGATCTGCTACACTTCAGTGTTGCCATGAGGATATGTGCAATTACAGAGGCCTGCAAGAGGTCACATACAGAGGAAGTGAAATTCATGGTACGAGAATGAGTATTCTTTAGTTATTTCTAGTGATAAATCAGCCAATTTTTGATTTCAGTCATTAACTCTGCCCACTTGGCCAGTTAACACAACTACCTATTGAATTCTACCAAACTACTACTAATGAAAAGAAGTTGAGAAGAAGTTCATTTTCAGAATATCAGTTGTATCTCAATTGCTGTTTTACTTTATCAGCCATGCTGGTCTCTAATAATATTACTGTGAATGGGGACATGGGGAGGCAAGATCTGAACTGGAGTTTAATCATCAAATTTACAATATTTAGAAACATCTTCCCCTCTGTGACTGGTTGATGGTTGTGAAACAGAGTACATTTCATTTAAATGAGTAGTTGTTACAAATCTGTATGACTGTTTTAGAAAAATCATTTTTGTCCAGTGTTGTTTTGGACCCCATTGACTTTTTATTTTTTGTATTGACAAAAATAGTTCAAACGTTCTTCAAAATATCTTCTTTTGTGTACCACAGAATATCATCTAATTTAAAAGAGTATATGTCAATGTTTTCTTCAATTGCTTCGTAAAAACATGGCCCTAAACATTCTCTGTTTTTATTCAGACAAACGGCGACATCAAACCCAAGGCAGCCGTCACGTGATTGCACGACTACAGGAAATTCCTTCCTCCAAGGAGGTATGGTTCCGTGCTGCGGTCATCACTGTACCCATTGCCGGTGGCCTCATCTTAGTCCTCCTCATCATGCTGGCCCTGCGTATGCTTCGCAGCGAAAACCGCAGACTGCGACAACAACGGCGAGAAATGCTGTCTCGCCTTCATTACAGCTTTCATGGCCAACACCTCACCAAGGGTCATGTGGCCAAACTGGACTTAGAGTGTATGGTTCCAGTAGGAGGCCATGAGAACTGCTGCCTGACCTGCGACAAGATTCAGCATTCCGACCTCACCAGCCAAAGACTTCTTTCATTGGTCAGCTGGGGAAAGTACAGTGGCAAAGGCAAGCTGGAGTGTGTGTGATTGGCTTTAGAATATGCTTTCCTCCATGGGACTTGTTTGACTAAAACTTGTGTTTTATTTCAGCCCTTTCAAAGGAGGTACTGCAAACAAGGACTCAAAAGAGAACACTTGAAAGCTCTAACCATATGGCTGTTGCTCTAGAAGCACTTTACTTGAATTAGAGCCTTGAGGAGAAGACTGCTTGTATTATAGGCTGCGACGAGGAGCGGCTTCGTGCTGGTATTCTTTATCACCGAAGGATTCCAAAAACGTATTTTGGTTTTATCATTTGCACTTTTTGTATAAAGAATCTATGGTTTATTTGCTTTAATAGTGGAGTAAAACCAGTGTGTCAACACTTGTAAAAAAATATAGGGGTACAACATCTTGTCACTAGGGCAGTACCCTAAAAGCGAGATCTTTGTACCTTGTTTACCCCTAATAGTTACATAGAGGTACCCTAAGGGTGCATGTTACTACTCTAAAGTATTAATATACACTTTTTAGGGGTAGATAAGGTCTTGGTGACATGCTGATGTATCAATAAGGTACAGTTTTTGCTATTTTTACAGTGAATGATGACTGCTGCTGTGTGAATGTGTCTCTCACTGTTAAACGGATAGTTCACACAAAAATGAAAATTCTGTCGTTATTTACTCACTTTCAAACTCAAACATATTGGTTTTCAGCTGTTTTAGTACATACAGTGAAGTAAATGCGGTTCAAAACTTTCAAGCTCCAAAAAGGGACAAAAAGGTAGTGTAAAAATGTAAGTAATCCATATCCATAACTCCAGTCATTTAATTCAAGCAAAAAATATAAAGGGTTTTCATTTACAAATCAAAACAAATGATTGATAAACTTGTGTATACAAAGCCCAAATCAAATATGGTGATGTGCCAATAAGGGGCAGCTGTGGTACAGGGGCAGCTGTGACTTAATGGATAGAGAGTTGGACTTGTAACTCGAAGGTCATGGATTCGAGTCTCAGGTCCGGCAGGGATTGTAGGTGGGGGGAGTGAATAACCAGCGCTCTCTCCACCCTCAATACCACGACTGAGGTGAGACCCTTGAGCAAGGCACCAAACACCCAAACTGTTCTCTGGCGCGCAGCATTGGCTGCCCACTGCTCCGGGTGTGTGTTCACTACTGTGTGCATGCACTTGGATGGGTTAAATGCAGAGGACAAATTCTGAGTATGGGTCACCATACTTGGCCACACACCACTTCCCTTCCCTTAATATCAAACCTTACTGGCACATGTGCCATGATGTAAAGGAGATTAAAGGTTTTGGACTTTGATTGTATGGACAAAAACTTACAACTGATTCTTCAAATACATTAATTTGAGTTCTACAGAGGAAAGAAAATAATAGATCGGAATGTCATGAGGGTGAGTAAATGATCACCCAATTTTTACCTTTTTGATGAACTATCCTTTTAACATTCACCAGTCACCTCTGACCTGCTTGTAGATTGTGCTCACTGTAAAGATGTTTCGCTGTAAATATTACATGTTCAACAAGGAATCCATTTGGTATTTTGTGTCTTTATTGTCTCTTGTTCGATGAGATCGCATTGAGTGGGTGAAGCTGAACAGCGCTAAAAGTACTCAGTGTTCGATATTGACAAGCTCATTATACCCGGAGGGAGAAGTCTTGGCTAATGTTTCAGTATGTCAACACGTGCACAGTTGCAACCGCTCGACTGAGGCATTGGAATCATTAGCAGCAGCATAAGGGCATGGCAGTGTAGTGTGGTAGCTATTACAATCATGTCTTGTTTTACAGTAGCGCTACACGTCTGACTGACTCAATTCCCAGGCCACAATCACTCAGACTCAAACTCTTTCACTCGGCTTCTTTGGAAAGAATTTAGATCCTCTGTGTAAACTTACCCTCTCACACTACTTATTGTTAATTCAACTGGACTGAAGGTGCATTTGACACTGGTTTCCAGTGTAAATTTGATTTTATGTTGGTCTCTTTGGCTCCTTTATTTTGCATTGTGAATAGGTAGTGCAGTGGGTCCTAAAATCCTTTTACAAATAATCCCTCGTGACAGCACAGCAAGTCTCTTTACCCATTTTTTATTTTTTGCAGGAAATGCAGTTAATGCACTTAACATTCACTGTCATTTTGCATTTTAATCCATTCTGAGATCCCAAGTCTTAACAGTGCCTTTCATATGCGTCCTCAAAAATTTGTCCCTGTTCACTTTCCAAGTCATTGTGGCACTGCACACTCAGCCTCTGGCTCATTGCACAAAAAGTTAACAGTTATTGTTGGCCCTAGAGGAGAATGCAAGCTTTATTGCGGTGAATAGGATAAAAGGCATGTTCCTCTGACAGTAATAACAGGGAACTTATTCCGTGGTCCACATATATTTTAAAACATAAACTCAAATTCTTTAATGTGCATTTTTGCAGAGGTTAACACCAGGGTCGGAGAACAGAACCACCCTTTCTTTTGCCTTCTAAGAGTTTTGGTGATGCCACTTATTGCTGCGATCTGTGATTATTTGACAGTGAAATATATTTATGAATTGCTAACCTTTAGTGGGTCCTATGTTGGTCTTATTACTGTCAGGTTTCTATTTATGTAAATCCATTATATGATATTTTAGATATATTAATAATCCTCGTCCTTAGTAACTGTAAATCTTTATCACCTGTTAACAAAAGCCCTCAACATGTCACTTACACTACATTCTCATCTGATGAAGTGCTATTACAATGCCTGCTCAAACATGTCAGATAATATCAAAGTGTTTAAGTGTGTCTCAGAAATTGGAGGGAGCCTAGTGTTCCTGCAGACAAATAAAACATGTTAAATGAATTAAAAAACAGATTAACTTAACTTTCTTAAAACAGGTCTGACCCCTACCTTTTATGCCTTGAACACTGCCAAGTGAGAGGAAATGTTTCTGTGTCTAGAATGAGGAGGTGTCAGATCTGGGAGGGTTTCCGCAATGCCTTGTGCCTTCAACCTTTCAAGACTCCCTCAAATCCCTGGCCTGTTCAGAACATGATCAGCAGAGCAAGTGTGCACTTTGAACTTGTAGTGTGAGGAATGTGGATTAATGCATGAGTGCATAGCAAGTCCTCTCTTCAAGGGCACACAGGCCATTCTCTCACATGCAACAGCTGAAATACAGATGCACATGCCCAGAATAAGCTATATTAGTTTTGTGTTTATCAGTTAGACATGAAATGGCAAGATTTAATTCCGTGAGTTTAAGAACTATTTACAAACTCTGAATTTGTGCATTTGGATAAAAGCATCTGCAGGCAAACAGTAGGCTAAATATAATTTAGTTTTTGAATCATTTTTAACTTGTGTACTAAGAAAGTGAGATAAATATATTTGAGTGTGATATGCATTATTTTGTGTTTAATAGTGTTAGTTTAGCAATATCCACTATTGACAAACTACTGGAATCAACTATAAGTGTTGGAGTCTCACTTGTGGTTCTTGTGAGGATCATGAATGATCACTGAAAAAAGTTCCTGGCATGTGAAGCATTTCAAATTAGTCACTTATGCAGTTTCATTTCAGTTTGAATGCTTTATTGAAAGGTAGCTTCCTTTGTAGACAGCAGGGCAGCTTGCTAGTTTTAAGAACAGAGCCAAAGAGATGTCAGAGCTTTGAGCTTTAATGACAAATTGCAGAAGAAAAAAAAAACTGTTAAAAAAAAAAAAAGTGTAACTGTAAAAAGCTAGAAGAGAAGCTCAGCCAGAGCAAAATCTTTGCCAGGTGGTTCAGAATGAGCTTGACCAGCTTCTAGATCTGCAGCATGTTTGGTGACCTCCTTTTTCCTCCAACCTTCACTCACTCCAACTCTGCTAACAGACAGGAAGTACTTAGTCACTTGCTGTTTACTTCAGAAATTGCAGATATTCTATACCTGAAGGGTCTCACACTTGTAACTTTTTGATGTTCACCTTCTGATTTTCGACTTCTATTAGTCAGGAAAGTAAAAGGAAAAAATATTGTTTTAAGTTTAGGCTCTTTTGATCCTCAACTCAAAGGACATTCAACAAATATTACATCACCAAGCAGAGGGGAAACTCGTTTAAAGTTTGTTAGCACTGTAATATTTCAACTTTAACTGGCTGCTAACCTTTATTTTGGTGATTCAAGTATAAAAATTGAAGTGATTTGAAAGAATCAAGCAATTATTACAAATATGAGTCAAACTGGAGCATATTCATTACATTTTAATTGTTTTGAAGGGGGGAAGGGATATTCTTATAGAAAGATAAGAATTATATATTGAAGAACAACAATCTGAAAACCCCACATAAATTATGATTAGGAACATCAAATTTAGGCGGTGTAGTGTAGCACAACCAGCACCCCCTGGATCTGGGCCCTGTTGTTCAAGAGGGGAGTTTGGATTTGAACATTTATTTTTTAAACTACATGTAAAAAAAAAAGGATTAAGAAGAGAGAAAAGTAGAAGAGCGAGTTATCAGAAAACAGCGAATATGGAGCTCAAATGAGATTTAAGATTCACATGTGATTTCTCTAAACGTTTGAGAAATAGCAGCTTTATAGTTTTTGAAGTAGCCAAGTAATGAAAAGTAATGAAAACAGATATAGGTGGACTGGGAATCATAAATAACCTTTGGCTTAATCTCCATTCTCAAAACAAAATGTTCTAAGATCAGCATGAAACTTTGGAGCTATAATCGGTTAGATCATTTCCTGAATATTGGCAAGGAACTAACTATAACATTCCTATAACAATGACACATACAACCATAAATATAGCCGGATATTAACCATTGTGTTAGATAACTAGTTATCTGTAAACCCACTGATATCGAATCAAACTCGCTCCAAGGCAATAAACTTGGCACATTTAACTTCTCAATGTTCTACAAATGTTCATTTTAAAACAGCAACACTCACTAAAATGTCAGACTCCTAACATTAAATAAATTGTTGTCATATCTTGCATGATTTCAACACAAACAACGAGATACAGTAATATCTGTTTTTCTATTATGTTTAGCTAATAAACAACCGGAGACATTGAAGCCACGTTGAAAAACCAAACTGTATTCAGACTACTTATTTTCTGCCCCCTGTTTAAGTGAGGGAGTGATTTTCACAACTGTAATTTTCAGAATGATGATTAAAGTTTTGAATGCAATTTTGGAAATGAAAGATCTTACAAAGCCTCACCACGCAGCCCCACAGAAACTACTATGTTCTTGTTTATCAAAGCCTCATGCTAACTGCTGAAAACAATATTCGCAAAGGCGGTCTTGAACCGTCAGATGAGGCGAGACCAAAATTGACTCTGTGTTGGCTTTTTCAGAGAAGCCTTATGTTTGAACAATATTGTTTGTAACATGGTACCGCCCTTGCCCCCCACAGCATTTCTCTTTGGCTACTATTTTCTTGTGGCCTTGTTAAGTACTGTCTAGTTGGTATACTAGTGGGGAGACTTGAAGCTGGCCATAGGGTCTGTCAGAGGACTTTTCTGGTTCTTGTGATCATTTGTTATGCAGCATTTATATTTATATTCATAATTGTCCACTCTTGTATGGCATTGACCCATGAGTGTCTGTGCTGATTTTGGGTCAGTTCCTCTTTGTGTTTCTAATATTCATAGGAACACAAGAACCAGGAACTACTTTTAGATGGAACATTTGTTATGGCAGATGGGGAAGTCTATTTGATGTATTTAAAGTTTAAAATTTATTATAAATCTCTGTCATCTTTTGATGAGCCGAAAACAAAACCTGATAGGATGTGCTGTATCTGTAGTAGTCAAGTCAAGTAGTCATTTTTCTAAATGTAATGTTTCATTGTACTTTGGGTGACTGTCTGTCGAAAGCTGTTATGCTGACTTCTGGGAGGTGTAGTATAGAGTGATAGTAGGTGATCAAAGGAACACACTGCTCCATAGAGGCTTACTGAAGCCGACACCAGATCTTCCCCTATCATGTCCTGTCATGCTAGTAATTACACAAAGCTGTCTACTTCTGAGCCAAGCCCTTAGACTCCACGTTATCATGTCTCTCTCTAAGGTACACACTGAGAAGATAAACACACATTTCCACACATATCTTTGACGTTAAACTTAAGTTCTTAGTCACATGAGATGGAAGGCATTCCAGTGGCTGAGGACTTAATAACAGACCAGGATGTTTGTTCCTGTACGTAGGATGTCACTTTGCCTTATGGCAGTCTAAAGGCTACCAGTGACCAACCCCAAACAGATGTCTGCTATACCACAGTACATCAGCAGGTCCTGAATGTCCACCATGGTAACACAGATTACACAGACAAGTACATTCCCAGGTACATATTAAATCATTATGTTTTAATAATCACTTGTACAGTACTTGATTACAATTTTAACTGTAGTGTGTTATTTGATATTGCATTTAAAGTTACTTTAATTTAATTTAAATGTACTAAATTGCAACCTTATCATTACAAATGTGTAATTACAATATATGGAATACAGTTGAAATTACATTAAAGTACTACAAATGCTTGTCAGAACATTCTGCAGTACACTTTAACAATATTTCAAAGACAATAAAAGTAATTATGAAATTATAGATGTAGTTAAGTTCTACTTAAGTGGCACAAAAAGCACTATCAAGTTCAACTAAAATGCACTGGCATATATATATATGTGTTAGTCCAAATATCCATGAGATCTAAAGAGAAGTGTGTAGGCTGACTTCAGATGTCTTTCTTTCTTGTTACTTTAATTGTTTTGGGTGTCATTTGATCAGAAAAGGGTCTGAACAGAATTTGCGGTCTTCCCTCAGTTGAAGAAGTGGACAGTATTCAGCATGATTAAACTTTGAAGCACAGTGAATATGAGTGCTATATTGCACACTAGTGATACATTAACAATATTGGACACATTTAGTAGTAATGATGGAGACCAGCTCAGCTGAGCTCTCTGACGCAGTCACAGAGACAAAGATGGTGGCTAGACTTCATGACATTGTGCTTGAGAAACAGGAAGATACTGAATCAGGACGCTGATGAGATTCAGGGACTTTAAAACAGAAGGCAGGTTTTGTTCTAGATTTATCAGAGAGTACTGTATGTGCCTCGAAGACTTGAGTAGGACAATGGGATGATGCAGCAAAACTGGTGAAATAAAATGTAATTTTGGTTTTGAAATACATCCTGACTAGTGCTTACCCTCTGCTGCATTGCATTACAGTAGCTTTGAAGCCACCACAATGTGCCGAGCATTCTCTCTCCCACCCTGTGTTTCTTGCTCTCTTTCTCTAGTCAAGCTAAGTCAAGCCAGCACCCGGTGCTTCTAATTACGGGGCCGGAAGATTGTAGGGTTTGAAGTCATCTCCACAGGCCAGCCAAGATTACAGTGCTGCATCTGTGCCTGTGCTGGAGAAAGAACGAGGGGAAACAGACTCTCTGCTGAGTGCTGTATTTAGATGTGCTCAAACTGCAAGACAGCCATTCTCCAATTTTTGCTTTTTTTTTTGAATGTTGGTTTTGTAAGAGTTACAGCACAAATGCCTAAATTCAACAGAATAATGCCGGATGAAGATTGCATGATTGAAACAATATAGCAGTGTGTTAAACCGTAAAATTGCATGAAATGTCCCATTAGATCTACAACTGTTTTTCACCATATAGAGTAAAGCGTTAGTGGTTCATTGCTGTTGTGTATTCGCAAACAGCATTGCAAAGTTGTCTGGTTGGAATTACAGGTCTCAACCTGAGTTTAGAAGCATAGTTTCTTGTTAGTATAACATGTGGAGATAATTTTCTAGAGCAAAATAAGCAAGCTAACATCTACAATCTATATATTTCACTCCATATACAGTAAATTTTTGAAAATTGTGCATATATGTTTATTACCCCAGATGTAATAATCTGACATGAAAGGGATAGTTCACCCAAAAATGAAAATTATCCCATGATTTACTCCCCCTCAAGCCATCCTAGGTATATATGACTTTCTTCTTTCAGACAAATACAGTCTGTAGTGGTCCAGATTTTGAACCAAAATAAAGCAACATAAATCTGCTAACTATCATACGTGCATACACAAGCGAGAGTGGCGTTCCAGCAGATGATGTAGGAGAATGCGGTGACGAACGTGGAAGTGCAGAAGAGAGAGCAAAACAAAACACCGGTCACAAATTAGAAGTACAAAACAAGGATTTGTAAAGAAAAATGACAGAGGAATTAGATACAAGTCAAGAGGACACTGATTTTCCTTTGCTGTAAACAAAACTTGGTTCTCACAAGACTAGCATATTTTCACCAGAGCTTACGTTTCATCTACGTCCTACGTCATTCGCTTGAATGGTATTCTCTCGTGTATGCGCATACGACAGTTGGTGGAAGCTAGAGATTATGGTTGTAAATATGGATATTTTTCTTACACAAACGTATCGCTTCGCTTCAGAAGGCCTTTATTCACCCTGCGGAGCTGAGTGGAGCACTTTTTTATGATGGATGGATGCATTTTGCTTCACAATCTGGACCACAACCCACTGCCATTATTAACCTTGAAAGAGGCAGGACATTTTTTGATATAACTCAAATTGTATTCGTCTGAAAGAAGAAAGTCATATACACCTAGGATGGCTTGAAGGTGAGTAAATTAGGGGGTAATTTTCATTTTTGGGTGAACTATCCCTTTAATTTGATTCAAACAAACAAACAGGCAGACAGAGAAACAGACAGACAAACAAACAAACAAATAAACAAAGAAAAAAAAATATTAGGCCTATTGAATTTGCAACCTATAGGCTCATTGGAAATACCTGACTCTACATTTCTGCAAAACTGAAAAAACATACTGTATCTATATGTATGAATCACTGCAATTTCCAGTTGAAATGAACACTAGAGACAGTAAAACTCCAACAACTTTTATTCATTTCCACAAAAAGTATGATTTACAGGTACAGAGTTTTGATTAATAAAGCCTAATTTTCACAGTTACTTGCAGATTATTATGTTATGACTTTTTAACAGTAAAAATTTGAACATCCTGGGCAAATTGTGAACTGATACTTTTGTCTGTTGTCGTCACATATACAGCTTCATGCATGAGTTTTCTAATTCAGTAGGTTTGCTCGGTAGCTGGCGTTGCACTTAAGTGATGAAGAGCTCCGGTATGAACCCTGTGAAACTATGGTTCGACAGAACAGCTTGTCAAGGCCATTCAGGATACAGCAATGTTTTGATAGCTTCAGAGCGTAATGAAATCAGCCTATGAATGGCTTACTTTTAGTTTTCTCTGCATATTATGCTGTGATAGAAGAAAGTTGTTCTAACATTAACACAACATACACACTTCACCTTTAAATAAGGTTGTAAAAATGGAGGGAATTTTTCTTTGTAAAATATGACGCAGAACCCAAGTGAGGCGGGATGATTGGCCAGTTTAAATGTGCATTATGTTTTCACAGAAACTGTTTGTTAAAAACAATACTTCTGAAAATGTATGTTTAAATCCTCCATGGCTCCATTCATCTAGCCGAGTCTGACAGTCTATTGTCAGAAGCTGTTTAGATGGAGCCATACACACATTTTCAGCATAACAGAGTGACAGCTACCTGCTTTAGCTTACCTTTCAGCTTAAATAACCCCTGTGCAATGGGATTTTTTCTTGTTTTGCAACATTGTACAAAAACATCTTCAATACTTGTGTAGAGAAACATATTCATGCATACCTACAGTATGCAAACTTTAGAGTGATTGATGTTGCTGAAATACATGGGTAAACTGCACCACTTTTTATTTAGGCAAGGATAAAAGTAAAAGATAATAAACAGAAGTAAAAAATAATACACCTAATTAAATTGCAGAATGTTTGTTGTTTTTTGTAAGCAAGCATCTGTAACATATGGCATAGAAATATGATTTCTTAAAAAAAATCAAAACAAACAAACAATTTTAAAGCATATTATGCATGTACTTTAATCACATTTTCATAAAAAGCCAAGAAAAATGTTACAATATTAGAAGTGACAGTCCCATTTTATATTAGGTGTTTAATTACATGCTTATATCTAAATAATAATTAAAAAATACATTCCGTAAATGAATAAATAAATGACTGAATGAATAACTGAATGTTAGGTACAGTGCACCTATTGTATTAATGTTGAATTGCAAGTGTAATTATAGATGTAACTACATAAATAATTCATGTAATAACAGGAAGGTTTTTTAAATATAAGTACGATGTAAAAACATGTATGCATACAATAAGTTCATTGTATCAAATGATTGATTTAAATGTAAGTACATAGTAGTTAAAGACACTTAATATAAAGTGAATTTACATTTACATGCATTTATATTTACAATAATAATAATAATTTAAAAAAATGGTAAATCTTTAAGCAAAGCATTTTCTTGATTTTATATTTTTATAGTTTGTAAATGCACCAACACGTATGCTATATTTTTAGACCTTTTAATCTCTTTTTTAGAATAAAGTTATTTATTATTTTTTTTTTTTTAGAATAAATACATGTACTTTGGCATAAAACAAATTTTCCCTGTCATTTCCCATTCATTTCATTTGACAGGAAATGTTATTTTTTTCTATATTATTATTATTATTATTATTATTATTATTAGAAGATGTATAGGATGTATATAGCTGTATAGGATGGGTCTTTTCTAAAAAAAAAAAAAAAAAAAAAAAAAATCATACAGTTTTTTAAAATAGTGCACAGTTTACCCCTAATCTCCCCTACTGTGTTTTAAACACATATGACTTGTTTTCTTTCAGCTTGTTCCTTGTGTAGGTGGTTTCTTTGAGCTGTGTGTGTAGAAGGGCGTCTTGCTGGGTCCTGCCCTATGATTGCTGAGCTCGTCTCTGCGTTTAAACGTGCTCTGCTCTGTAATTATATGTGTGCCAGGCTGTCTGGTGAAAAACAGGCTGGGAGAAAGAGAAAGGGAGAGAGAGAGAGAGAGAGAGAGCGAGAGAGAGAGAGAGAGAAAGAGAGAGAGAGAGAGAGAGAGTGAGAGAGAGCCTCGGGCCTGGGCTGAGAGAAGGGAAGAGACGCTCTCAAAGCCCCATCCTTGTTATTTAATAGTCTGACAGACAGCCATGGCTCCACACTACCTTTTTGTTCTACATAGTCTGGGTGTTTAGTTTGTAAAATTCTGTGACGAGGCGGCTGATTTATGCCTGAATGAACCTGAATGAAAACCTGAATGCTGCTAATGCAGGGCAGTTTATACATTTTAAACCACTTTTTAAACAATGTCTGCATCACTATAGTGTCACCAGACTAGGATTTGACATTTCAAGGTTTTTCACTCGTTTTGTCGTCAAAACATAAACAAACATACAGTGTAAGATTGTTCAACACTTGATGATTATTTCTAACAGGTTTCCCAAACACTTGGTTGTTCCCACATCGGTTCCCACAGCCATTATCTCTGGTCAGACCTGCAGGCAAAAGTACAGTTACATCTGTCTTAGCTTTTATATGTGGCTTTTCCATAAGTCATATCCCACAGACTTAGCATTTACACCAGCCCATATGGCTATTTTTAGAAAAGCATATTAACACACTACTCTGCCGTATATGCATTGCGTATGTAACATGTAAGTGTACATAATATACACCAACTGCATTTTCCAGAATGTGCAGTAAACAATAGAGCACACTGTGTGGAATATTGTATCCCACAATGCTCTCAACCTGACCACGAAGTTCTCAACTTGACCTTTCATTTGCAGTGTAATGGATTAACAGTGTGAAAATTAATATCAAATAAATCAGATTCAATCAGTAATTTGTCTGATGTTATTTTTAACAGTAGACATTATACAGTGTATACAGCACAGTAAATTAATGTTTCATTCCAAAAACACTACTTCTCCTCTCCACCCTCTATCCATTCTGTGTGTGGTTGTGTGTAGTAGCTTTGAACAAGCCAAAACTGTGTTCTCAGTGTTCCTCTTTGTCATTTAGTTATTTAGGTGTGTGTAAAATTGCTCTATTAGTTTATGCATGTTGCACAATGACGTGATGCAATAGTCATATTATTATCATTACAGTGAACTCTACACCCATTATTAGGCCCAGTGAAAGGCAAGACCTGTGAGACAGTAGACAAATGACAGATCTACATTCTTGTTTGATTCACCAAGACTGTTTTAGATGTAGTGAATAATAAATGTGTGGGTATAAATAACTAAATGTGTGTAGTGCACATGCATTTTAAGTTTTCAAAGCATAAATATGCGATTCGAATGGGGTTTGAATTTATAAAGATGTTTTTTTACACTTTTTAAAAAAAAATCACATTTAGCTTATTTGCAGGTTACTTATGTGGAAAAGAAGTACATTTTAGCATACTTAGAAATAATACAAGCGTAAGTAATAAATGTAATATAATGTATTGTTTTCAGACACTTAATTGCATGTTAATGCATAATAGTTTAACTTTATATTAAAAGTAATCAGCTGAACTTTACAGAGTTCTTTTTTGGATGGACTTAAAGGAAATATGTTTATCCATCTGCACATGTAATATGCATGCGCATGATGTCACCATTTCACAAATTCACATTCTTGTAATTTACACAGAGACGATAATGGTATTGCTTTCAAAAACCTGCACTTGAAACCCATTTTAAAATGTTTTCAGTTGAAAACGGTGTCATGTAAGCACACTTGTTTTTTACACAGTTTAGTCCTGTGGTGTAGCAAATTATTTGTAAGCAATAAATGAAATTAAAATGACAATGTAGTACTATGCAGTCTCTAATAAAACAATAAAATAAATTTGAAAAATGTTGTTTAAATTAGTAAATATCATTTCATACTGCTGTCACTGCTTGAAATTTCATGTCAACTCCCTTAATACTTATGATTACCAAACGTACCAAAATGACCAAATGTGTGCTGATGTATCTTGCACCACAAAGGAAATACTGTTCACGGAAAGAATGGTAGAGACACCTCTGGCCACGCCAAAAAAAAAAAAAAAAAAAAAGTGATTTCTGCCAGTAGTCTGTTTGTATTAATAGCCTCATCAAACGTCGAAGTGGCATCGGGAAACACTTGCGGTTACCCCACAAATGAGTATTACCTTCCTTCTGAAACAATTCCCTAAAGGGCTCAGGATGTAAAAGCAAATGGGCACATCAGTAAATTGACATCTGTTTGTGGTTTGTCTGGACTCCAGAGCAGAACTGGAGTTGATCTGGCTTTAGTTCTTTAAAGTTTAAACTATTAGACAGTTTAAACAAAGACCTTGATCTCCTACAAAACAATCACAACAGTCCTCTTTAATTATTCCTGTTAGCTATTTATAATCACTTTGGCTAAAGTATTGAAAATAGAACTTGTTCCACCAGTTAAATTTCAAATGTAAGTGGCTCAGATGCACTCCAGGCCTAAATAATTTGGTGTTTAGCATTTATGTTGTTTAGTCTTGTACATGGATATTTTATGACCTGGGGAATTACATCGGACGAAACTACACGGTTCTGAGTGCTCCGGGTCTGAAAGAGGTAGAAATAAAAGGAAAGAGGATGAGGAAAACCATTCCCTGTGCTCTCCATAAAAAAACAGTTCTGAAATCTGGGTGACTGTGCTCTCCGTAAAGTTACTCTGAGAGGGCCCCTTTTTATTTGGTTCGAACAGGAGGTTTGTGTTAACGCCATCACCAACTGTACACAAGAGAGTCCCTGGTCCTTTTTTACAGAGGGGTCTGGAGTTCATTAAGCCCTTTGGTGGGAGGAGAGAGAAAAAGAGCCCTGGAGCATGGTCTTTACATAGAAAGACACGAGCTGCCCTGCTTCTGGGTATGGAGGCTAACACCTGTGCTGACTGGATATCTGGTATGAAGTGCTATTGTAGTAGTGAAAAAAACAGAATTGTTTTATTGCAGTTTTAGAGGAAACTGAGTTTTGTTTTATAGTTCCATGTGTACTGATCCAGTCATTTCCTAATCATGTAACCGTTTCTGTGTTGGATGTTGAGGGATTCATGTTCATATTGATTCGTGTGCTTTCTGAGAGCTTTATTTCTGAAAGTGGCGTCTTGCAGCTGTTACATTAAAGCGATATTTCTATCTGATCTGGTGTAACTTAATATATTTAGGTTGATTCGGTAATGTTAAATAACATTTTTATTTGAATAAAATCAATTAATTTAGATGTTACGACATGAAGCACATTTTTTAGGTTACCATTTTTTTTCAGTGTATATACAGTGAGTAAAAATCTAGTACCTCAAAGATGAGAGATATTAAAAAAGAGACATAAGTGTAGAATATGTGGTGGTTGTGGATACATTTAATAAATCTGCACTTTTTAATTTGGCAAGTGTGTTCCACAGTGAAGTTTTCATGGGGCAATGTGTATGAATAATGTGTATGTATGAATGCAGATTAAAAATTCTAAGAGACAAGATAGTCTATACATGACCTGCCATTTCCATGACAGTCTGTGGTAGGGGTTGTAGTTCACCATTTACAACACAGAATAAATGATAAACACTTTACTTAGCCAGGAGTACACAGAGGAGAATCAACACAGCAAACTATACAAAATCATATAGACAACACAGAACAAAGAACAGAAAGAACTGAGGTTTCAAATACACAGAGGGAATAATCAATGGAGCAGAGAACAGGTGTGAAGCCAAGGAAACAAGTGAGTGGTGGAAAAATGGAAACAAAGGAAAAAAGGAGCATTAAAACAAAACCAAAACAGAACATACTGGTGACAATCCAGGCTCACAGGCAGTGTTTTAACAACAGCGGTTTGAACAAAATCGTTCATAGTATCATGGATATGTAGCATTTAAAATTATTTCCAGTTAAGAAGTGCTATGCATTTATGTTCTGACACAGGTCTAAATTCGTAGTTCTTTCCTAATTTCTTTAACTTTTTTCTGTATTGTCAATTATATATATATATACAGTATATATATATATATATATATATATATATATATTATATTATATTATAATGTGAAAACAGACCAAACTATGAATCTATTAGATGTTTGGCTGCAGTCCAATGGCCTTTTTCAATCTGTGAAATTATATTACAGTCATAAGTGCGGGTTATGTTGTTTGAATTTTACCTTCAGTACCTTGCGGCCAGTTCCCCATATCCCTCATTATTCCACCTCTTCTTCATGAGACGGCCACATTCCTGCGTTTCACAGCCATAAACAACTATTAAGCTAATGGGTAAAAAAATCATTACGGGGGAACATCTGTGAACCCCAAGGTACCAGTTAAAGTGGATAAGGGAGGCGTGGTGCCCAGTAATGCTGTGTCTGATTGGCCTAATATGGCTTATCTTTAATTCAAGCCCCCCCCCCCCCCAAATGTATGTTAATTTTAAGTCTGTCTAGCGAGGGGGGGAGTCAAACAGAAGGGATGAATAAAATAGAAATGGGGTGGGGGTAAAAAAGGAGGGTTGAGTTTAAAACAGAAAACCTAAATTATTAAACAAACAGATGGAAACGTTTAGCCCCCGAGTGGTAGCTATGATGGCCCCCTCTCTAGTCAGCTTGTTTAATGCTCTTTCATTTAGCCAGCCTCAGATTTAAGGATGTCACTGAAAATTGAGGTAGGTAAACTGTCAAGCAAATGGAGGGGGGAAAAAAAGAAAGGAAAAAGATCTCTGGCTGTAAATCACATAATTACAGGCCCCAAAGAGGAACACAAGCTTTTTAAATGAAACCTGCTTCCCACCAGGATTTCCACTTCAATAACTACACACAGGCAGCCCTGGGGCGGGCGGTCATGAGTCGGAGTTGGGTAGCTGCTCTCCAGACTGCTGATCAGGTCAAATGAGCGGCCATAACATCTGGCCTGTACCTGTGCTGCCAAAGCAAGACATGCCACAGCACTGCAAAAAGAAACAGAAATAGAGGTAAGTTGCCCTTTTGGATGGGAGATGGGAGATGTAAAACTCAGATTTATAGGATATGCCTGGACAGGTGACTGCTCTCACACAACACATTTATTGATGTGCTAGTGTGATAAATGAAAACTGAAGAAGCATAGAAGACCGACATAGAATTCCGATTTATGAATCTGAATGTAGTGTTTACATGAACGCTAAAGTGATTGGGTTGATATGCGCGTTTATATGTCACAAACTTCAAATCAGAATTGTTTTTTTTTTGACATGCGCACACTGCACAAATATAGTGTTTCCCACTGTTTGCACATAATAACCACTCTCACTGTTTCTTTATTTGTTTTTAACAGCAGAATTAATATTTATCAATTTCTGGATAAATATAGATTAACCGCTGTGCCTTGCAGCTCATATTTATCACGCAGTAAAAATGCCCCTCCTCGGCCCAAAACAGTTGTCTGTGGATGAGAATCTGAAACAAGGACTGGTGGGACTCTGTCCTGTTCCACTTCACTGTTGCCGAGTGAAAGGAGAGTTTTATAATGACAGGACACGCATTTATACAACACTTTATTCAAAAGGAAGAACCGCATGTCATACGTCATTACGCTATTTCTGCGTCATTGCACATGCATAGTCCTTTCAGTTTCCGTTTTCAATCTGATCGAATGTTTACATGCACTCTCAATCGTATTAGAAAAGGAATAAACCACCCCCTTCAATCCGATTGAAATTTCATTCCGATCGAGCTCAGTCGGATCGATTAAGGTGTTTACATGAAGGCTTTTCAGTCCGATTGAGCCGTCAATCCGATTACAAATGGATTATTTGGTTGCATGTAAACGTAGCCTTTGATTTAAGTCACTTTAGGGAGCAGTTTTTAACTTCTTTTTGTTATATGAAGGTCACAATTGTTATAGACAACATTTTACAATGCCTTCATTATTTATTTGTGCTTTATTTTTAAATGCCTTTCATGGCATGTATTTTTATTGTTTGACTACAGAACCAGCCAGACTTTTATCTATGAAAACCAATTATGAATAATAATTATTATATTTAATGATTTAGTCAGAGCCAGTAGTCTTGTGGGCAGTGCCTAAACACATAGCGCATTTGCACTTTCAGTAACCCAACTTTGAATCCTGACTTGTGGTCCTTTCCACTCTCTCCAGTGTTGTTTACTGTCCAATTTACTGTTCTATAAGTAAGTCTAGAAAAAAAAAAAACATGATGATCTAAACAAGAGTGAAATAAACATAAACCATTTCAACATTTCTAATATGAGAATGATTATAATATTCACTTCCAATTCATGCAGCAATAATAATAATTAGCAGGGAGACAACAGTGTCAGTGAAGAGCTTGACATAAAGAATATGAGACATGACGGGTGAAGAAAATCCAAGATAGTCTACATAACACTTTTTAACTGAATATATTTATTATGTGGTTCATTGTGTAATTTCAAACTGTAAAATGATTTAAAATATTCTGTGCATTTGGGATTGCCTCATTTTATCAACAACAATCAGACTCACAAATGAGCTGCATTCATTCATAAAGTGTCATGTGGTCAGTGGTAAAATCTGATATCTTTTGTTTGGTTTATTACTGGTATGTGACCTGTTTCTTTCTCTCTTTTCTCCTGGCACAATGTTGGCGTTCTTCGGCCACACTGGAGTTGTAAGCGAACTAAATACCCTGGAGAGGACCTCCAAGCAGACCTCATAAACACCATCAACTAACAGATCTTACATTTTCAGCTTTTTCCCACCCCCCTTTCCACTTCTCCAACCACTCCCACACTCTTTCTGTCGTGAGCATAGAGGCATGAAAATACTTTCCCAAATGGAGATAATTGAGGGGGAAAGAGCCCTGCCCTGTCTGCCTAATCAACTCACACAACAATCGGTGGATTGTTCCGGAAGGCTGGTGACACAAAACCTTGTCCTGCAACATTTGAGCTGTAATTAGCAAGCACTTACTGTCATGCATGTCAGATGTGGTTATTTGGTGGATTGAATTGAACAATGCATACATTGAGGCATCATGCGTAGGCATACAGTAGAAATGTAGATGAACATAATACAGTGTCTATAAAATTTTTTTTTTAAAAAGTATTCACCCCCCTGGAAGTTTTATAGTCCTAAATAACATTTAATTTGGATTTTCTTTTTATATTATTGATTTTTAACCATTGCTGTGTATCTTTGACTTTTTGCTTGCATCACTGTCTGAAAGTCAGTTTTCATTCCAGCAGAATTTCCCTATATTTGTCAACAGTCTACAAGCCTTCCAGAAGGTGTTGAATGGTGTGTTTCTGATTTAGCATTTGGTCTACACCAAAAAACTAAATTTTTGGTGTCATGAGACCATAGGCACTGTATATACTGTACTTCTTCTTCTTTTGTTTTCATTCATAGATCCATTCATATAGGCTCTTCCTTGGGTTCCCTTTTTGAGACTGTTCATTATAGCAGTATTGTTTATGTGTGCTGCTCGATGGTGGAGTCTTCACAAACATATGAATATTTACAAGATTCAACCCACCTCAGCCAAAGTTCAACTGACAGTATTTATATATCTCTTATTGTTATTTTTTGAAGCTTTAAAAAATAATTTTTTTCATGCAGGATAACATAAAATGCAATGTGCTCATGGAAATAAAGAACATGATTGTTAAACAACATTTATAGTATAGTATAGTATAGTATAGTATAGTATAGTATAGTATAGTATAGTATAGTATATAACATCTTCAATGATACTGATACAGAAGGCCTGGATATCAGAAAATATAACTATAGGGTTGACTATGACCAAAAAGGTTATTGCAGATAGTATTTAGGCATTACTTAGAAAGACTGTGGCCTTTTTATGCAATATTTACACATTATAACATTACATATTTATACAGAATTTAATTCTGGTTCCAACCTGTTTGTTGTTTTGTGACATACATGGCTTATTTATTTTCATTGTTGATGAAGAAATATATGAATTGGCCTATTTTTATTTATTATGTACAGCGTTAAAAATGGTTGTAAAATAGTTTTTTTTTTTTTTTTTTTGCAGATATGCTATAAAAGATGTGAAGAACATTTTAATAATCTAACTAATCTTTTTTTCCGCTATGAAGAACCCTTTTTTTAATACATGTAAATAGAGTAGAATACCTGTAAATGACTATCAGCATAGCTCATTGCCTGAGACCAGCCTATATATACATAAACTGGGGTCTCTGCAATGCTGTGGGGGGCATTTTGCTCTCACTTTTCCCTTAGAGGGAAGGGTCATTTCAAATCAATACAAATGTTGATAATGGCATGAGGGGTCACTAAATTGATGAGTATGAAAATGATGTAAAAGGTTTCTGATCTCAACTCAAGTGAACATATGGGAAATTTTGGACCACCAAGTTGATCTAATATTTATGTATGTATGTATTTATTACTTTAGCAAGCAAATGAGAATGATTAAAATTACAAAATACATTTTGAGACAAAGGTCTTGTTATTGATTTTTCATTTTGTTCAAAGTAATTCAATCATTTTGGGGTGAGAACCAGAAGGGCGTAAGTGACATTTCACTAACTTTACAGGAGGGCCAAAACTGGCACCAACTGGTTTAGTATGTTCTGTGTTAAGGCTTTTGGTTTCTAATGAATAACTCCAACATTATTAAGAATTCACTTGTGTCCTTTTGGCAGTAGAAAGAGCTCATCAAGAGCTTTCATTTGATATATATATATATCTCCATTTCACCCAAAATGTCACTTACGCTCTTCTGGTTCTCACCCCTCGATATATATGATATTTGAGATAGAAAAGCACCCATATTATTGGAGCAAGAGGCACAATAATTGACATAAAATCACATATGACATCCTGATAATAAATAGCTGGCTGACTTTTTCACATGCTGACATCACATGGTTAGATTCAAATGGTCATATCATTTATTAAGTTGGATATTAAGTTGAATTTATAACTTTTCACAATTTTGAGTAATTAGGGCAGCACCACTACTACTGTAGTCATGTGGTATTTGAGATTGTGATTTAAACATGCTCAGTGCCAGACTATTCTTTAATCAGTAAGACCAACAGTCTCACTCCAGGCAGACAGAAAGACAAACAGTCTGGCTCCTGTTCTATGCTGAATCAATGATCAGAGTGTGTGACACCAAAGGACTGATAAGAGATAAACCTCACTTGTCCTATCTTTCTCTGCCTCCCTGACCTCTCATAAAACCACACAGACAGCAAGAGCAGTACCTTTCTCTAGTATGCTAAACTACAGTTTCAAAGTTAATGTATTTGAAGATATATTCCAAAACATTCCAAACATGTATGAATTATGTAACACCCAAAAGTGACTTTTTGAGAGAATATTCTGGCCACTATTTCATATGCAGTATAATGAAATTTAATTAGGATATTATCTTAAGTCATACTTATACTCAAGTCATTATTTAAGGAAGGGG
>JAFVLL020032396.1:0-19184 GCA_021397915.2 Tor tambroides | reverse complement strand
GCAGCATTGTTACACCATTCTTTGTTGATATACACACACAAGCCACCCCCGCGAGTCTTACCAGACAGTGAGAAGTCTCTGTCGGCTCGGTAGCAGTTTAGCCCATGCAGCTGAATGGCGGAGTCCGGGATGTTGTCGTTTAGCCATGTTTCAGTGAAAACAAACACACAACAATCCCTTGCCTCATGCTGTGTAGACCGACTGAGTTGAATTAAGTCCAGTTTGTTTTCCAGAGAGCGAACGTTTGAGAGCGTGAGTGTTGGAAGAGCCGGTCTTGTGGGGTTAGCCCTTAGCCTAGCTCGTATACCTCCGCGCTTACCGCGCTTCCGTCCTCTCTCACACCGCTTGCGACGCTGCCTTGTGTGGGTAGCATCAGTAGGTGAGGCCGCGGTCTCGAGGTCCGGCTCCAGCAGTAAACAAAGGCCTCGTAGCTTCTCAGTAGCCGCCGGCGAGAGTTGGTGTTTGTATGCGTTGCCGATATCCAAAAGGCTTTGGCGATCATATATGTGTTTTGGAGTGATTTCCTTATGAGTTAGTGGTAAATTTACACTATTTGGAGACGAACAGACGACATTAAAAGACATAAAAGCACCGTCTTTGGGACCCGGAGCAGCCGCTGCGTCTGTCCGCGCCGCCATCTTGGAATAATTATGGGAGGCCCTTTGTCTCTCAGGTGTGAATCACTACATATTCATGGCTATTGTCACTCCCTCGCATACAGGCTTTCGATCACGAAACATATTTTACAAATTTTAAATCAATATATTGTTTTCTGTGAAGGAGTGAACAGGATAATTGTCATTCAATCATTCCATAGCAAAAACTCTGGTCTACCACATCCAGTTCTCAAAAGTCTTGTGAACAAATGTTCTGTATGTGTTTTATGGCCTTATTTCAGTGACTTAAAATTTTTTGTTTTTCACTAACCGCATAAACATTGTTTTCTCAAAAGCACAAACATGTACTTTCATGCTGCTCACATAATATTGTAGTCCAGTTTGTGCTGAATACAGTGTTATCAGACTTTAGCCATTAATATTTTTTTAAGATACTGAAATAACACAAATGTCAGAGCATGTCAGAACTTCTCCAGGGCCCCAAAACACCCTCAGACCCTCAGAGGGTTAACAAGAAGAAAATACTACATTTCACATTTAATCTAACGTGTTACTTGTCATTTCTTTGCTATGTTTGTGAAATGTACAAGCAGTTTCTGAGTAAAAATTTAACAAGACATTTTAAAATTTCAAACATTTTCAAAAGGTTTCAAAAATTTTCAAAAGGTTTCACAAATTTCAAAAAAGTTCAAAATTTTAAGTTTAATTCAGTGTAACTTGACATTTTTTTCAGTATATAACATGGTATGTGACAAATAATGTAAAGGCCTGTAATTGTCTGCAGTGTATTCCTTCACCTGGATGAACTGGAACAGGTGTCTGTAACAGGAGTTGAAGACTCTTAAGGGATGATTTGATTTGGCAGCTGTTTTGTGTAACTTTGTAAGTAATACTGTACAAGAGAGAAATTCCCTGAACACGGCCAAGACCTGTTGCTGTGTAGATGCGAGCCAGCGTTCCTCAAACACACAACCTGCCAGAGAGCTGCACTAAAACTAATCTGCGCTTCCTCCTCTGTGTCCCGTTCCCAGTCGCTGTCTGTGTTCATGACCGATCTCTGCTCTTCACTTTAGCACATCAGGTAGAGCCATCTGTCTGGAGAACCGGCCAATCACAACACACGCACAGCTGCTGAGCCCCGCCCACTCCGGTTATGACAATATGAAGAAGAACTGCTTCACTTCATCCAGGAGAGCTGATCCAGGACTTTATGAGAGGAAATTCTATCAGATATAGTAGTATATCTAAAATGTGACCCTGGACCACAAAACCAGTCTTAAGTCGCTGGGGTTTATTTTTAGCAACAGCCAAAAATACATTGGATGGGTCAAAATTATTGATTTTTGTTTTATGTCAAAAATCATTAGTATATTAAGTAAAGATCATGTTCCATGAAGATTTTTTGTAAATTTCATACTGTAAATATATCAAAACATAATTTTTGATTAGAACTTAACTTGGACAACTTTAAAGGAGATTTTCTCAATATTTTGATTTTTTTGCACCCTCAGATTCCAGATTTTCAAATAGTTGTATCTCGGCCAAATATTGTCCTATCCTAACAAACCATACATCAATGGAAAGCTTATTTATTCAGCTTTCAGATGATGTATAAATCTCAATTTTGAAAAATTGACACTTAAGACTGGTTTTGTGGTCCAGGGTCACAAATTATTTGCAATGCAAAGTTTTTTTTTTTGTTGTTTTTTTTGTTTTGTTTTGTTTTGTTTTTTTTGTTTTTATGACAAAAAACCCCCCTGAATATTATTTTAGTAGATTCAATAATATAATACTCATTTCTTTTCTTGTGTGTCTGGATTTACTGTATCAGTTTATTCAAAATGCATTAATGCATGTCTTCTTCTTTTATGAATTTTTTTAGATTTTCATTTTTTGATCTGTTTATTTTGTGATTGTAATATATTTTAATAGTATTATTAAATTTTCATGCTGTCAAATGATTAATCGTGATTAATCGCATCCGAAATAAAAGTTTTTGTTTACATAGTATATATGTGTGTACTGTGTATATTTATGTATATATAAATACACACACATGCATGTATATATTTAAGAAAAATGTTATGTTTATATATTAAATATATTTATATATAATAGAAATTATATTAATGTAAATATATACATGTAAATATTTTCAAAATATATACTGTATGTGTGTATTTATATATACATAATAAATATACACAGTACACACAGATACATTATGTAAATAGAAACTTTATGTAATTTCATGTAATGTTATTACATTTTAAAATGTAACATTTCTCTTCAATAGCCGTAAAGGATTTTGCCTGCCAAATCAAAGTCAGGGTGGTATTAATAACATGCATCAAGCTATTTCATCAAGTGATTATATATATATATATATATATATATAAACAAGAAATTATGTCACAGAGAAGACCCACTAAGACTGTCAAAGACAATTAAAAAAATTCAAATGTAAAAATACTTTTTGTCTTGAACAAAATATTTAAATGTTTTTTTGAAGGTTTTCTACAACAATATAGTACTATAAAGTGTTTTTCCAATTCATTTAATAAAAAGCATCTTTTAAGAGTTATCAGTCATGAACCCATCCATCCAGCTATGAGGAGAATCACAAGATTGCAAACTTTGATTTGAAGAAAACATTTTTTTTGAAAATGAACTGAAAATACTGAAAGTATTTAAAGTGACCCTAACAACTTTAATAAGGGAAACAACTACAAGCATTGTGAATGAAAACTGAATTAAATATTGATTTGAAAACTTGTTGGTTATGCATATAGAAACAACAAATTCTACATTTAATAAAAAATATACATTTTATACATATAAATATTCAACTTTTTGACTAGTACTACAATGTAAAAATGATTTTTTGCAAATAAAACAAAGATATATGGAGTAATTTTACAAGAAAATGCTATTTCAGTCTTTACTTCAAAATTTGTTCAATTGTTTCTACACTCAAGCTATAGTAGTAACATATTTCCTGGGTACTGAATGAAATGAAAAGTTGATCTGTTAAAGCTTAATGAAGAGCCTAACGAACACACTGTCCATCTCTGTCTACTAGAGAAAGAGCTCATGTTGAACAGCAAGAAGGAGAGAAGAGGAGGAGACAGGCCCGTAATGCTGTCAAAGCAAAACTAAACAACTCATTCATGGTGCACTAAAGGCATGATGGGTAGTTCAGTTCTTCTCCTTCACATTTGTGACCCTGGAGCACAAAACCAGTCATAAGGTTCAGTTTTGTGAGATTGAGATTTATGCATCATCTGAAAGCTGAATAAATAATCTTTCCATTGATGTATGGTTTGTTAGGATAGAACAATATTTGGCCGAGACACAACTATTTGAAAATCTGGAATCTGAGGGTGCAAAAAATCAAAATATTGACAAAATCACCTTTAAATTTGTCCAGATGAAGTTCTTAGCAATGCATATTACTAATCAAACATTAAGTTTTGATATATTTGTGGTAGGAAATTTACAAATATCTTCATGGAACATGATCTTTACATAATATCCTAATGATTTTTGGCATAAAAGAAAAATGGATAATTTTGACCCATACAAAGTATTGTTGGCTATTGCTACAAATATACCTGTGCTACTTATGACTGCTTTTGTGCTCCAGGGTCACAATTATTCAGAAGTTTATGCACAAAAATGTTTGTTTCTCCACAAAGGATGCATGTGAGCATCCAGCACAGAAACTTTATATCACCTTAATATTTCTGTCAATCTTTATATTAACCCCATCAGTCAAAGACAACTACAGTACTCTCATATAAGTCTGCTTCTCAAGAACTAACTCAGTTTCTAGATCTGTTCAACACAGCTTCAGACGAACTCCTGCATCTGCTCCGACCTCGCCAAGCACTTGAGAATAGAGCAGAAACAGTGACTTCAATGGAAAAGAATGCACAGCGCTCTCTTAACCCTCCCCAAACTCAGGCAGTATGTTCTCTTTCTCTCCCTCTCTCACTTTTGCAAACCCACAGTTTTGTGGTGAATAGGAAGGACTGTAATGTGCAGTGATGACCACAGCCTTCCCTTAACTTTTCCTCTGGCTCGGTCGCTTTTTTAGTGTTGCCACGTCTGATGCGCTGTAAGTAATGGCTTGTGTTCACCAACCTAAAGCATTGACACTGATGAGCATGTGCTCTTCAAATGAAAAACAAATCAGTCTGCATTAGTCTGGAGTCTCTGGGTAAGGACAACTCACAAATGTTCTCATAGCTGTCCATCACATATCATAATGCCCAACCATGAAAAAAACAAAAGATAAAGCGTTTTCTTTTTAGACACATGCACCATGACTATTTCTGCTTTATTTCTCATCTTGAGTTTTACTCCATTTTCTGTAATAGTTGTACACTCACAGAGAGAGAAAGACTGGTGCACACCATATGTTCTGATGTGGGACTAGAAAGAGAATTTATTTTCTTCACCATGGAAATCTTGCTAATCATTTTCAGATGTCCACAGTGACTCGCAGCTTCATCATATCGACCTAGGTAGCAATAATATCCCCATTAAACACAATGACTAGTTCTCCAATGCTTTTTATATTATTTAGAAACCAAAATCTGACTAATCCAGCTGCTATTGAACAACATCACAGTATGACAGAACAGCTCAGTTAAAATGTCCTAACCATTCAACTCAAAAGTGCTTTGATGATGAAAGCATTTAACAATTTATTAAGAGCGTTTAAGTGATTCCTTTTTGCTCAAAGACCTAAATTGAATGAAATGTTGCTTTTTATGTGTGTTAATTGTGGACAATTTTGCAAAATTCATAATGGAAGGACCAAGTTAAGCTAGAAATTGAGATGACAGATGACTATGAAAGTCCACTGTTTAGAGTTAAAAAGAAGTTTAAGACATAATTTTCACAATTTTACAAGAAATGTTACAAATTAATATGCTGTTCTTGAAAATATAAAATGAAACAAAATTAGGGGGAAATTAATACAATATATTTCAGGATTTACCTTTTTGACAGCTCCATAAATGGCTCGCAAATGCAAAATATAGTCGCAATTACGAGATGCAAAGTCGCAACTGCAAAATATAGTCGCAATTACGAGATGCAAAGTCGCAAATGCAAAATATAGTCGCAATTACGAGATGCAAAGTCGCAAATGCAAAATATAGTCGCAATTACAAGATGCAAAGTCGCAACTGCAAAATATAGTCGCAATTACGAGATACAAAGTCGCAACTGCAAAATATCATCCCAATCATGATAACCAAAGTCACAAATGCAAAATATAGTCACAATTACGATGCAAATTCGCAAATGCAAAATGTAGTCGCAATTATGATAACCAAAGTCACAAATGCAAAATATAGTCACAATTACGATGCAAATTCGCAAATGCAAAATGTAGTGGCAATTACGAGATGCAAAGTCGCAACTGCAAAATATAGTCGCAATTACAAGATGCAAAGTCACAAATGCAAAATATAGTCGCAATTACAAGATGCAAAGTCGCAAATGCAAAATATAGTCGTAATTACGAGATGCAAAGTCGCAAATGGAAAATATAGTCGTAATTACGAGATGCAAAGTCGCAACTGCAAAATATAGTCGCAATTACAAGATGCAAAGTCACAAATGCAAAATATAGTCACAATTACGATGCAAATTCGCAAATGCGAAATGTAGTGGCAATTACGAGATGCAAAGTCGCAACTGCAAAATATAGTAACAGTTACGAGATGCAAAGTCGCAACTGCAAAATATAGTCGCAATTACGAGATGCAAAGTCGCAACTGCAAAATATAGTCGCAATTACAAGATGCAATGTCGCAACTGCAAAATGTAGTCACAATTACGAGATGCAAAGTCGCAAATGCAAAATGTAGTGGCAATTACGAGATGCAAAGTCGCAAATGTAAAATATAGTTGCAATTGCGAGATGCAAAGTCGCAACTACAAAATATAGTCCCAATCATGAGAACCAAAGTCGCAAATGCAAAATATAGTTGCAATTATGAGATGCAAAGTCGCAACTGCAAAATATAGTCGCAATTACAAAATGCAAAGTCGCAAATGCAAAATACAGTCGCAATTACGATAACCAAAGTGGCAATTACGAGATGCAAAGTCACAAAGGTGCAATTACGACAAAGTCATAACTGCAAAATATTCGCAACTGACCTGTCACAAAAACCCGCCCTCCTTAGTTACTGTTGCTATGTCTGACAAGCCATGCCACTCTCACACTTCACACCATGTTCTCACACAATGAAAAATACATCGCGGAGCAAAGAGGAAACAAGAAAGAGCAGGTTACTTCTGGTATGAAACAAGGTTTCAGCTTTCAAATTTTGTCTTTTTTTTAAGAAATTTAAACAATAAATACTGTTTTGTGGCTCTTTAATGTGTTGAGACAGATCGCTGTATTGCCTCGGTTCAAGCGGCAAGTGAACTGTTTGTCTTTTCATGTTTACTTAAACTACGAAATAAACATGAATGAACATCATAACATGTTTTATTATTTTTCAAGTTCAAGTCCTCTGAAGTTAATCTAGTCTCCAGTCTGATTTGTTTCCCGGACAAGATGACGAATTCAGTGTTATTATTGGTCAGATCGCCTGTCAATCAAACTCTTTGCAAAGGGTAAATTAAGATAACCAATGTTTCAACTGCAAAACATAAAGTTGTGACTGCAAAGAATAAAGTTGCAATTATGAGAAATAATGGTGCACCTGCAAAATTTAGTTGCAATTACAAGAACCAAAGTTGCAATTGCAAAATACTTGCAGGTATAAGAAACAAAGTCACACTTTGTTGTAATTATGAGAAATTAAGGCACAACTGCAAAATATGAAGTTGGAATTGCAAAATATAATGTTGCAGTTATCTTTTATTTATTTATTTTTTATGTTATTTTATTTTCTGAGGCGGAAATGTCACGTTTCCACAAATGACACTTTTGATGCTCTCATGGATTTGATCTTGATGTTTTAACAGTCATAGTAGCTGAATTACAAATCACATGCAGCCACATAAACACATGAGAACTGGCTGTCTGCTTCGTGGGAGAGAACATATGAACACTATAATACAATGAAGCTGTGAGGGTTTAAATTATAGGTCAGTCGTGGTCAGCAGAGGTCCAGACACACACTGCCACAGAGAAAGTGAGGGGGCACACAAAATATCAGTGTGGACTCACTGGGCACTCGGTTAAGGCTCAGTAAACTCTGCTTAAAATATACGACCAAAATGAGAGGCTGTTAAACCAAACAGGGAAAAAAGTGGCAAAGCAGCTCTTTAAAAATGTTTAGATGGATGTGTCTCTCCCAAACAGCAATGGAGGGAAAAGACTTCTGGAGGACATCCAGTCAATCCAGTGAGAAACTGTCTGTCACTGGATCTGAATCTGCAACACAACTCAGATCAAAAACTCAACATTATGTACCTTTCTAAAATTTCTACCCAGTCTGTCATGCTCTTTAAAAAAATTATTCTCTTAGTATTTTTGTCTTGTTTTCTAGTATAAATTCTTGAATCAAGATGAATTTACAAGTAAAATGACTTCAGATATTATGTCTTGTTTTCTGTAAAAAACATATAAAAATTTTGTTAGTTTTTCCTTAAAACAAGCACAAATATCTGCCAATGGGGCAAATAATAATTTTGTTTAGCCTTTGAATTAAGATTATTTTTCTTACCCCATTAGCAGATTTTTTTGCTTGTTTTAAGCAAAAACTAACAAAATTTTGATAATTTTTTTTTAGAAAAAAAGACTTAATGAAGACTTAATCATTTTACTTGTCAAGTAAATGCATCTTGATTCAAGAATGTTTAGATATTTATACTAGAAAACAAGACAAAAATAGTAACAAAATATATATATATATTTTTTGCAGTGTAACTATCTGTGAATGTTTGCAAATTAAAACTAAGTACAAATTCAGGGATGAAGTAAAGAAAAGGAGAAGACTTATAAGAGGGGAGGAGTCTCAAGGAGTCTTTGGAGAGAAACAGAAAGAGAGAGAGAGAGAGAGATCTGGGTGGCATAAATCACACATGAACCTTTGAACCCTCAGAGAACCTAAAGGAACACATATTTCATTAACAAAATCTTGACGGAGAAATGGATTTCACTCAAACAAGCGAGAAAAAAGAAGTGTCCAAAATTATATATTAGAGTTTGCAGGTTTGTTTCTGCTCTTCAGAGACGTCTGCCAGGTTAAATGCTTTTCACAGGCGCCTTCTCGCGAGACGAGTCCACTGACGTTTAGCTCTCAGAGATGTTTTAAAACTCAGTCATGATTCCAGATGGTTTCAGGCTGCGCTGTTATAACGAGCATGAACATTGCCAGTGGAAAAACATCCTCGTTTCTGTTGGAAGATATGCTGCTTTACCTGAGTGAACCAGCAGACGTGTTTAAGAAAGTAGAACAGACTAACTTTTTCCTTTGCACTTTCACCTTTTAGTGAAATTCTACTATTCTAATTCACAGGCATTCTATGATACTGATAAATCACATTTGACTGAAATAAAAAAATCTGGCGTAGGATTTCAAAAATTGTTAGTGAGTTTCACAAATAATTACAAAGAAACTATGGAAGCTTGTTTCTGCCACAGGATAAAAAAAGGTAATTGTGACTTTTTATCTTACAATTCAGACTTTTGTTTTTGCAGAATTGCAAGACAAACGCAGAATTGTAAGAACTTGTGACTTCTTTCTCGTAATACTGACTTTTTTCTCTGAATTCTGACCTTTCATCTCACAATTCTATGGCATACTGTTTCCACCACAGAATATAACAAAAAAAAATGTTATTGTGATATTTTATTCACAATTCTGAGTCATAATTGCAAGAATGTAAACTCCCAATTCTGAAACAAAAAGGCTGTGCGGTTGCTAGGGTACCAAGGGTGGTTGCTAGGGTGTTGCTATGCAGTTGCTAGGATACTCGTGGCAGTTGCTAGTGTGCCTGGGGTGATTGCTAAGGTGTTGCTATTCGGTTTCTAAGGTACCCGGGGCAGTTGCTACAGTGTTGCTATGCGGTTGCTAGGGTATACTTGGTGGTTGCTAGGGTGTTGCTATGCGGTTGCTAAGGTACCCGGGGTGGTTGCTAGGGTGTTGCTATGCGGTTGCTAGGGTATCCGGGGTGGTTGCTAAGGTGTTGCTATGCGGTTGCTAAGGTACCCGGGGTGGTTGCTATGCGGTTGCTAGGGTACCCAGGGTGGTTGCAAAGGTGTTGCTATGCGGTTGCTAAGGTACCCAGTGTTGTTGCTAGGTTGTTGCTATGTGGTTGCTAGGGTACCTGGGGTGGTTGCTAGGGTGTTGCTATGCGGTTGCTATGGTACCTGGGGTGGTTGCTAAGGTGTTGCTATCTGGTTGCTAGGGTACTCGGGGTAGTTGCTAGGTTAGTTTGGATGGTTGCTAGAGTGTTGCTATGAAGATAGATAGATAGATAGATAGATAGATAGATAGATAGATAGATCTTGCAATTATGACTCAGAGTTACAAGATATAAACTCACAATTCTGCTTACTTTTCTGACATTTTTCTCTGAATTCTAAAATTCATATTTCGCAGTTGTGTTTTTTTCTCTCACCATACCAAAAAGGGTAATTGCAACTTTTTATCTCACAGTTCAGACTATTTTTCTATCAAGTTTTCTCCTCAGAATTGAGTTTTTTATCACAATTATGCATTTATATCTTGCAATTCTGAAGTCATATCATTCAGAATTGTGAGAAAAAAATCCAAGCTATAAGATAAAAAGTCGAAATGACCTTTTTACTTCTTATCCCACAAACTTCCATAAGTAACACATTGATCTAAACCTGAAAGTTCACAGCAGAAGGACTGAAATAGTACAATTTTTTATTTGGTGTTATTTACAGGTTCAAAATAAGTCATTTTACAGTGTAGATATCAGAATTTAATACTAACTCTTGTCTTCAGAAACTGAGCAAAGCATAGAGACTCTTTCACTGGAAAACATTATTTTCTGTTCGGTTTTTACCATCATCCCAGTAGCAAATTCATTTATATTAACGAATACACCTTATGTCTGTAGTATTAGATGCATGTCAAAACTGTCATATTCTGTCAGACAGTTAAACCGAGAGTGGTCCAAACAAATGATTTTCAATAAACTCTGTCTGTAGGTCATATAAAGTCTGTCCCAGCAGGTTACTGTAGTTCTCCGTGGGCTGTAGTCTATAAAGATGCCTATCGAGTGAGCGAGTAATTAGGACCACACATCTCAGCATTTATGAACAATATAAGATTTTTATATTATCAAGCATTTTCCTAATTACTTTTCAAATTGTCCCTGTGCTCTCCAGAAAGTGTGCTGTGATGCTGTGATCGACAGCAGTGCTTTACATGTCTGTGATAATCAGCGCAGATGCAGCCCCAGACCGGATCATTTGTGAGGAAACATTTGGAAACACAAAATAAACGTGAGCCTCGGGTGGTAAAACGAGTCTGGCTTTCTACCAAAGACTTACCATAAAGGATTCCCATCGCTGCGAGACGCCTTCTGTCGGTCAGAGGAAGAAGCACAGCTTTAGAAGTGGAGACATGACTGAGAAAACACATCTGTGAGAGAGGGGGAATTTTTTAAATAGCTTTTGCATCATTTATTTCAGCTCAAACACAGTTTTAACACAGTATAGCTGCAAAATGATCATGTTTAAATTAATCACTTGTTTTCCATTATCTAAAATAGTCTTCTGACATAAAATTTCCAACTATCACTATGAACATTGTATATTACAAAAATAGTGCATTTAAAGATTGATATATAAATTACATAAGCTACTTTTCAAAGGTTAGTTAGGGTTAAAAATGAGACTTTTTTAAAAAAAAAAAAAAAAAAAAGAAATTCATGATTGTATTCATCAAAGATGCATTAAATTAAATTGAAATGCTATTTTTAAAGTTTCTATTTATCAAGGAATCCTGAAAAAATGCTTCACGGTTTCTACAAAGATATTGTGCAACACAACTGTTTTCAACATTGATAATAATCAGAAATGTTTCTTGAGCAGCAAATCAGCATATTAGAATGATTTCTGAAGATCATGTGACACTGAAGACTGGAGTAATGATGCTGAAAATACAGCTTTGATCACAGAAATAAATTACAGTTTAACAGATATTCACATAGAAAACAGATATTTTAAATTCTAATAATATTTAATAATATTACTGAATTTACTGGATTTTTGGTCAAATAAATGCAGCCTTGAAGAGCTTAAGAGACTTCATTCATATTTAAAAAAATCTTTATAACCCCGCCTTTTGAATGGTATGTTTTTAGAAAATATATCTTTAAAATTTTATTTTTCTAGTTTGAAACAAAAAACTCTCTAAATCTTGCTAGATTTAAGCTTAAAATAAAAGAAACCAATCTGCCAATGCGATAAGAAAACAAAATTCACTATGTATTCTCTGAAATCAGTTCCTAATCATTTATGTACATTTTCTTCAAAATAAAAACAGCTTATTTATCAGTGATGTTTGCTGTAGAAACCAATGTCATATATCTTCAGGCGATGTTTCTGTGATTTTAAACAGGCAGGTGCTCCACATACTAAAACTCCTGCATTTTCACTACACCATAAAGAAGAGACGACAGGTTAGGAGGGCAAAAGCAATCGAAATGAGCTGATTTACGGCCCTTCTGAACACATACAGATGGAAAGCAGAAATCTGTGTCTTCAAATCTCTCTCAGGAAATACCAGGAAGGAAACACAGAAGGGTCTGGATGGAAAGTGGAAAAAGCAGAGACACTTGTGTAAGACTGAACATGATACTGTGAGAGAACATGCTTTCTGTGAAGAGCCTTTATCAAAACAACGCATGATATTTACATGGATGTTTCTATTAATATGCACCAGCCCACAGCAGCGATCACTGAAGGTCACATGATCCCAGGTTTCTGCTTCATGTCTGTACTTCATTTTCTCTACATCGTCACACTTGCCCCCAAAAAATAAGACAAAGGCCAGGAGGAAAAATACATGTGCTAATATGGAGTGGGCGGAGCTTATGCTTAAGCTCTCTGATTGGCTGAGTACAGATGGCCATATTTAGTTGAGTCATTTCTCAGACCACAGCATGGTTGTGTTTTTTTGGTCTCTTTCTTCTCCTTGTAACATCATGGAAAGTCTGGCCAAGTACTCAGACCCTCCTCCAATGCTGGATCTGTAGAGTGCAGTTTTTCACTGTTTCACACAACATCTAACTCACAGAACAGCTCTACGTTAGTTTGTAAAAACCAACTGGTAATTTTAACAGTAAAGGACTGTAAAAATGAATAGTTCACCCCCTCAGACCACCCAAGAATTTGTTTCTTCATGGGAAGAAATTTGTAGAAATGTGTCTCTGCATCAGTGTCTCAGCAATGGATGCTCTGCAGTGAATGGGTGCCGTCAGAATGAGAGTCCAAACAGCTGATAAAAACATCACAATAATCCACACCACTCCAGTCCATCAGTTAACATCTGGAGAAGACAAAAGCTGAAACACATCCAGCATCAAGACGTTTTTATCTAAAATATGAGTCCATAATCCATAATAATGCTTCCTCCAGTGAAAAAGTGCATCTGCTGTTGTCTCTCTCATCAAAATCCAGCCACATATTTGTTTAGAGCTGTTTTGGACTGTTTTAAACTCTGCTTGATCTGTGCAGATTTCTCTCCTGATTCAGACCAGAACACTTTTTCACTGGAGGAAGCAATATTATGGACTCATATTTTAGCTGGAAGCAATATTTTGAAGTTAAAAACCTCTTAATCTAAGAGTTTAATTTACAGTTTACAGTTAAACTGACTTTCTGTTTAAACAGTTGTTTCTTGTTGGTTTTTGTGATCAGATATGAACATTTGGGGTTTATACAGGTGCATCCCAATAAATTAGAATGTCGTGGAAAAGTTCATTTATTTCAGTAATTCAACTCAGATTGTGGAACTCGTGTATTAAATAAATTCAGTGCACACAGACTGAAGTAGTTTAAGTCTTTGGTTCTTTTAATTGTGATGATTTAGGCTCACATTTAACAAAAACCCACCAATTCACTATCTCAACAAATTAGAATAATTCAGAAGACCAATAAAAAAACATTTTTAGTGAATTGCTGTCCTTCTGGAAAGTATGTTCATTTACTGTATATGTACTCAATACTTGGTAGGGGCTCCTTTTGCTTTAATTACTGCCTCAATTCGGCGTGGCATGGAGGTGATCAGTTTGTGGCACTGCTGAGAGGGTATGGAAGCCCAGGTTTCTTTGACAGTGGCCTTCAGCTCATCTGCATTTTTTGGTCTCTTGTTTCTCATTTTCCACTTGACAATACCCCACAGATTCTCTATGGGGTTCAGGTCTGGTAAGTTTGCTGGCCAGTCAAGCATACCAACACCATGGTCATTTAACCAACTTTTGGTACCTTTGGCAGTGTGGGCAGGTGCCAAGTCCTGCTGGAAAGCCAAATCTAGCATCTCCATAAAGCTTGTCAGCAGAAGGAGGCTTACATGAAAGTGCTCTAAAATCTCCTGGTAGATGGCTGCGTTGACTGTGGACTTCAAAGCCTGGTGGATAACACCAGCAGATGACATGGCAGCCCAAATCATCACTACTGTGGAAACTTCACACTGGACTTCATGCAGCTTTGATTCTGTGCCTCTCCACTTTTCCTCCAGACTCCAGACCTTGATTTCCAAATGAAATGCAAAATTTACTTTTATCTGAAAAGATTACTTTGGACCACTGAGCAACAGTCCAGTTCTTTTTCTCCTTAGCCCAGGTAAGATGCTTCTGATGTTGTTTTTGTTTTAGAAGTGGCTTGGTAGCCCTTTTCCTGAAGACATCTGAGCGTGGTGACTCTTGATGCACTGACTCCAGCTTCAGTCCACTCCTTGTGAAGCTCTCCCAATTGTCTGAATCGGCTTTGCTTGACAGTATTCTCAAGCTTGTGGTCATTCCTGTTGCTTGTGCACCTTTTCCTACTCAATTTCTTCCTTCCAGTCAACTTTACATTTAATATGCTTTGATACAGCACTCTGTGAACAGCCATCCCTTTCAGTAATGACCTTCTGTGACTTACCCTCTTTGTGGACGGTGTCAATGATTGTCTTCTGGACCATTACCAAGTCAGTAGTCTTCCCCATTATTGTGGTTTGAAAGAACAAGAGATACCCTGTAGCGATGGTCATTTAATGAAACTCAAATGTAAATATTCTAATATTTTGAGATACTGGATTTTTGACTTTCATGAGCTGTAAGCTCATCATCAAAATTAAAACAAAAAAAAACTGTTGAAATGTTTTACTTTACATGCAATGAATCTAAAATATATGAAAGTTTCACTTTTTGAAATAACTTCAAGAAAAAATTAACTTTTTCACGATATTCTAATTTATTGAGATGCACCTGTATAACATCTTTTCTTGTTTTATTAAAGAGGTCATATGATGTTGCTAAAAAGAACATTATTTTGTGTATTTGGTGTAATGCAATGTGTTTATGCGGTTTGAGGTTCAAAAACATTATTTTCCACATGCTGTACATTATTGTTGCTCCTCTATGCTCTGCCTTTCTGAAACGTTTCGATTTTTACAAAGCTCACCATTCTGAGAAGCGAGGCGTTCTCTGATTGGCCAGTTATCCGGTCCATTGTGATTGGCCGAATACCTCAAGTGTGAGACGGAAATGTTACGCCCCTCACCGCATTGTGATGCTGTGTCCCAGCACGATCACACGAAAACAATAAAACCCATTACAAACAAGGCGTTTGTTGCATCCAGTGGTGACATAATTACTGATTATAATGACTTATACTGTCTTTTTACACGTCGCGTTGTATCGCGCCGCGTAAACATTACCATGTCTGCATTTGTGATCGGAGAAACACAAACAACAAGCACTACTCTACACTGCTCAAAACTCTCGTTTGAATCGTCAGTAGCACAAACATACTTACAGGCTGTGAGTCTGCGCTGCACAGTGCACACACTCTAATATTTGCGTTGTACTGTTCTGGAACAGTGTTGTAAATACAACTTAACCACTGATTTCTAGTTGTGTCCTCTTTTGGAAGCCCAAACAAAGTAGTTTCGCTTTCACAAGGAAACACAGTGTCTCCAGGACATGGCGCCGGCGGCAGCAACAATACTACAGCCAGAGTAATAGCTCCGCCCTCTTTCACTGCGTGTACGTTTGGACGGTGTTATGAAAATCTCCCCACATCGTGACGTAGAGATGTGGGGGGGTGTTTGAACGAGCTGTTTTAGAGTCTTAACTTTGATAAAGAATATCTCTTTGGTTTGAAGACTTTAGTCTTTGCAGCTTCAGGGATCTCATCTATGCACAATCAGCTTGTAACACTCCAAAGAGAAAGGAAAACTTGAAATCGCATCATATGACCCCTTTAATGTTTATTGCATTGTTTTAGTGTCTTGTGCTACTATGATGGTGTTTTGTGTTTACTGTATAACACTGTGCATCTTCAGTATTTACCTCAGCTTGTGGAAACACTAACTTTATTCATCAAGTCTCTCATTAACCGCCTGCATTATTACAAAGGTTATGTATATTAACTAATGAAAACCAATGAAATATACAAGCTTACTGCAAATTTAAGCTCAGTCCTGTAAAACCTCAAATGTTGCTGCTATATTTTTTTTACTGTGAAGTTCTGGCAACCACAGCTGCTGTTTTTTACTGTAAATTTGATGGCTTTACCTTTTGCAGTTTCATATTAATTCATAAAGACTCTGAAAGTGAGCTGGAGAGCACAGATGATTGTTTCTGAGTCATGCAACTGCAGCTTTCAGTATCTGCTTCTCATTAGTTTCTCACATTTTCCCACTTCTCTCTGAGGCCAAACTCATCTCTGGCATGCATGAATACAATCTGTCATAGAAAGGGTTCAGATTTATCCAGACCTCAGCAGTTCATAGGTTTAGAAGTGAGATCTGGATCACGCAGAGCTGAGGGTGTCTTTGTTTGGCGTGTCATGTAGGCTAAAACAATGTTGAGGAAAAGGAGAAAGGGATGAACTGTGACGCCTCTTTTCTTCTGAAGTTTGCAAACACAAAAACTATGCACCATCATTTGTCAAGCCTGCCACATCATCATCATCGTTGGGAGGGAGAATCCGGCTCCGTTCCCAACCTGTTTTAGCTGCTCGCTGTCCTGCACAGACAGCCTCATAAATGACCGATTAAGAACATCTGCAGTAGTCAGCAAGTCCTCTTGACATGGAGTGAAAGGGACACTTAACTAACAATTCATTTTAAAAGAGTTTAAAAATACATGGTAAAGTGCACTTGTGTCTTTAGATTGATTTGATCAACACTTCTTGATACATAAAAAGAATTATTAGCATTAGTATCAATTCATTTATATTTAACTTGCAATGACTAAAAGATGCAAGCTTATGCATGACTCTATAAAATATTAAAATATGCCAAATACTTCTTAAAGTGTATTTAATTTTTTTATAATAAATGTAATAATTTATACTTACTAATACGAATTATATCATATTATAAATTCATATATTATTTAATATTATTATTATATATATTATTAATAACACTTATTTACTAATATATATATATATATATATAGTATATTAGAGATTATTTAAGAAATGATCAATTTTATTCAGCAAAGACACGTTAAGTTTATCAGATGTAAATTTATAATATTACAAAAAAAATGAAATTCAAATAAAAGCCGTTCTTTTGCATTTATTATTTAGCAAATAATATTAAAAATATTTTGTGGTTTCCACAAAAGTATTAAAATAGTTGTATATTAAGGTATGTAATATTATAATATTTAATATGTAATATAATGTAATAGTTATAATATTTTTAAGACCGAATAGTAATTATTTAAAAATATTAAGAGACTTCTTTCAAAAACTTTTTTAAATATCTTACAGACCCAAAACTTTTTAATGGCAGTGTAGAATTTTTTTATTTTTTTTTATTTTTTTTACATAATTTTATATAAACATTTCTAAATAAAAATAATATTTTCCAAAATAAAACAATTAGGGGGAAAAAAAACAAAACAAAAACAAATATGCATATTAGAATTTATTTTGTGCTTCAGTACTTTAAAAAATTAGCCATGAATTACGCTTCAGGATTAGTTTTTGAATAAAAAGTGAGAACTGGTTGGTGGTCTGAATTGTTTGCAACACACTATGTGTATAAAAGACTGGCATAAAGGAGCATTACAGCGCACTAATAAAGGGTTATAAAATCACAAAAGCCAAGAAGAATCCCTTAAATGAGGATGAAACACAGGCTTGTGAGGAAAGCATAATCATCATGCCCACCTCTTCAATGTCAACAAAAGCTCAATGGCGCTACACAAATCTCACCGCTGAAGAGCGCTCAGTCTATTTTTAGGCTGACATCATGACTGTTTACATCGAGAGCAGTTTGACCCCATGCGACGGGGAGCTATCTGACACCGGCGTCTCTCCTTGTGCTCACGGCCGAACAAGTCGAGACAAAGAGCAGGCAGCATTCCTATATCACAGTATTCATTCATCAGCACGCTCTGGAATCCTGATATGAACAAATGCATTAATAGAGGACACTGTAAGTGAAAGTGGATGATGCTCTGAGCATTTGGTTTTGTGCACGAGTAGTGTTTGTATACAGTCAAACCAACATTTATTCAGACACCTTTCTCACATTATCACAGTTTATTCGCTATAGTTTAGAAAATGGTAATAAAATATGACAAGAACTCTACTGTGTCAGAACAAATTGATCTTGAAAATGTCAGATAACTTTGATAGAAATGAAGGCATGTAATGGATAAATTCAAGTTGTTAAATTCAAGAACACAATTAGATAATACCAATTTAGCTCAACCAGTCACCAAGCAATGCTTCATTTTGTTCAGTCTGTGGTGTGAAAAGATTGCATTAGCAATTAAAGAAAAACACTTCAGCAAAACATGCTCAGGTCAAAGTATCTGAATCATTTTTGATCCCGGATTGTACTGATAGTATGAAGAATTTTTGGGTGTAATATGTCATAGTTTACTTTATTTTGTTATCCTCTACAGTGTAATGAACTATAGTGTCATGCACCCACTAGTAAAAAAATATCAACAATTGTATCTGGTGTCTGAATAAGTTTTGGTTTGACTGTATATGCATATATTTATCTCTATGTTTGGCTTGGTTGTGAGGTAAAGCCAAGTACGTGGCTCCACACTGCCACATCCTCAAAAACCCAAATTGGAAAGGCAAACTGAAAGAAAGCAGTCCATTTATCTCTCTTGTCCATGTCTTCTTTGCCTGTCTCCACCTGCCCGAGTCCTCTATCTTAAGTCTCAACCCCCTCAATCGTGGAGGAGACACACCCAGAGCTCCTCCACAGCAGACCTCACATCTAATGCCACTCGGCTTTTCTTAAAGGGATAGTACGGTAAATAAATATGCATTTACAAGAGCTATCATGAACTGAAATGACTCGCATGCTCTTAAAGGGACAGTTCAGTTAATCTTTTAATCACCCTCAAGGTGTTCCAAACCTG
>JAFVLL020032395.1:0-17793 GCA_021397915.2 Tor tambroides | reverse complement strand
AACAGCTTTTTCATCACTTCAGGACATTTACAAAACCCGGGTCATAAAGAGGGCACATAACATCATCAAAGACACTACACATCCCCAGCGTATACTATTCACATTGTTACCTTCTGGCAGACGCTATAGGAGCATGAAAGCCAGAACATCTAGACTTAAAAACAGTTTTTATCCACAGGCCATCAGGCTGTTGAATGACTCAGTCTTTTGACAACTCTATACTCGCACTTTAAGAGTCTCTCTGCCGAATGCAAATCCTACACTTGCATCTTTTAAGTATATTATGTGTATATTGTGTATTTTTATACTTTATATTTTTATATTTATGGAAAACCTTTGCAACTTAAGAATTTCATTGCATGGGGTAAACTCTGTGCATATGACAAATAAACATCTTGAATCTTGAATCTTGAATTTAGGCTTATTTGAAAACTACATGGTTTGAACATTAGAGTAGCGTTGGAACTAAACTCTGCAGGGCTGCTGCCCTCCAGGAACTGAGTTTGACACCCCTGGCTTACATCAGTGGAGAAGTCAATATCACTGGTTACTGCTTTTTTATATTTAGTAAATTCTTAAAAATGAGATACTGGTAGTACCTTGCTGCCACGGATATTTCAAATCCTAGCAATCAAAGTGTCTCAGCTGGAAAAACGCTGTGAACGTAGACATTCCACTGCGTTCCTGGACGCCCAATTTGCGTAGCTGTAATTCATAGGCGGGGATTATGCTAGTTGTGAATGAGTCCTGTTTACGAATGATTGGAATTCATTAACATACACGTTTAACTCTCAAATTGGACGTTTGCGAAGCGTTTGTGAATCCGGAGGAGAGTTTGTGGGAAGGTCTGTTTTAGGCGCAAATTACTCAGAATTTACTCATATATTTACGCAAGTTTCATGAATGAGACCCAATGAGTTTAGATGGAAAAACTGGACATCGCATTGGTTTCATATGGATTACTTTATCAGAGAATATTTGTTTTCGACATGACTTCATTTAAAAGTAATTTCAAGCTTTCTATACATATATTTATCATGTCTGTGAGGAAAGTATTCGCAGAGATTCAGGTTGTTTTATTTACGTGTCTGTGAGGAGAGGTAGCAGAGAGCGCACCCTGTTTATTTTCTTTATTTTGCAAAAGCACATTGTTTTGTTGTTATAATGACTATACACAAATAAAAGTAGGCCCTTTGTTGTTTCAAACAATACCTTATTCTTATCTGTACGATCAAAAATGACAGAGTATTTTTAGGTGTTTAGGTGTTGGGGAGAGGCTGACTAAATTTAAGTGAGGCAACTTGGGCTTTAGAGGACGTCACATGAGAGGCGGTTTTGGCACCATGGTGTATGGCTGTACCTCTTAATGGGTGAGGGGGTGGAGGCCTCTGCCGGATAGGCTGAGGTGTTCTTTCCCTTCCGGGTTGGCAGCGGGCTTCTTGTTGTAGCCAGTTGGAAAAATCTAGGAGGTTATAGGAAAGGGGAACTGATCTACTCAAATACATATATCTCTTAAACTGGCAGAACTGCTCATGGGGAAGCTTCTCTAGAAGCCGCTCAACATGTGAACCACAGGTAAGTTCAGCGAGACCTTCAGAGCCCATGGACTGAAGGAGGACCACTAATGCCTGAACTCTAAGGGAAAACTGATCTAAGCTTCTACTATCACCTAAGCAGACAGCAGGCATCTCCATTATAGCTCTGAGATCCTTCAAAGCAAGTTGTCTAGGTTGACCATAACACTCATCTAGGGCCTGTATAGCTGTAAGGATCTGGTGCATAAACATAAGCCATTGCAAGTCTTCTCACCTGGTCTACCTTTAGATGATCCAATGAGATGTGGTATTTATACTGATCTGACTCCTGGATCTAACAAGTTGGATAGGGCCATCTTTAACATCAAGTACTGGCTTTCATTCTTCCTAGTGAGATCAGGGAAAGAAGGACCTTCTACCCTCCTGTGGCTTGACTGCAGAAGGCCAATAGTAGGAACTAGCTGGCTTAAAGGGGGAGTAGATGTCAGGTGATGAGACTGCACATTGTTTGCTAGCCGAGCAGAGGAAGACATATCACCAAGCAAGGGTTGACTTGGCAGAGTATAGGCTGGGTACATGGGGTTATGAGGCTGGTACTTGAGATGTGACAGGAAACTGACTATGACCGGGGGGATGCGTGAGCTGCAAGGGCTGTGGCACAGGCTGGTTAAGAGAGGCGCAGCTTACAGGAGGAGGAGAAGGAAGCTGCTGCTGAAGTGGAAGAGGACTATGGAAAATATGTACTTCCTTGGCCCTAGGCAGTTTTTAGATTGTTGTTAAACTTTTTAATGCAGTACTAGTTCCTGCCTGACCTGTTTTGGCATGTGTTCTGTAACATTTAACAGCAAATGATGTGCACATGATGTGCACACATGTAGAAGTCTGTTGTTTTCTTGGGATGTTGTTGGGTTGGTGTTTATTTAAAATTGTTTAGGTGACTATCATCTTGATCATTGTTTGAACGTCTTCAAGGGTTATGTCTATGGTATAGGCAGCGCCATGTTAAGCCTTTGCGAGGCCCTGGGCTAACATAGCTTTTTATCAAAACACGTGTCAAAACACATTTCTGTAAGTCGTCCCCTCACTCGGACTATCCCGCCCTCAAGATAAATGTGAAAATAGATTTTATTATGAAATAAAATAGTTTATTTTAAAAAATACAGTTGCCAAGCTTTCTAGCATTAATATTATGCTACTATAGCAACAATTTAGGACAGTATGTTAAACAAAGTCTCATTTTAATTGTTACATTTGACACAAACTTCCCACACAACTAAGAATGAAGCTTTACTGAATAAGCTAAAGGTATGATGAAATAATTTTATGTTTAATGGGCTAGATCAGGGGTTTTCAAACCTGTCCTGGAGGCCCCCCTGCCCTGCACATTTTGCATGTCTCCCTCATCAAATCATCAGTGGGATTTCTGTGGGACAGTGCTGGCAGAGAAAACCCACACTAAACCCATGTGGGGCCCATAGCAGTTTGCCCATTTGGGGCCGCATGAGGGTTTTCTTTGGGCAACTCACTGACGCAAAAAAACACTCGGGGACCCTTGTGGGGCCCACAGAGCATTTGCCCTTTTGGGGCCCTATCAGGGTTTTCTGTGGGAAATCCACCATGTTAACATTTGATTGACTAAACTATTTTACTTAGAAAATCTTCAGAGTAATGCTAACAACATTAGCGCAAACGTTTCTGTGTGCAAACTGTATGTTTGTGCGTCTGTAAGGTTTTAAATATTTATTTTGAAAATAAATGTACTAACAGAAAAAATCATCCATTAATTCAACTTTAAACCTAATAAGATATAGACTTTTTGTTTTGGAGAAAAAATATCCACACGTTTAACAGAAATGTTGCCAACACTGTGTGCATTTTCTCTAAACATAGCTTTAAAAATGAATGAAATTCTTTAAAATTTCATGTAGTAATAGTACTAGTCAGGCTAATCCGCTTCTGATCAATTTGTTAACAATAAAACATATATAATGATAATTTTTGAAGCAAAACCTTAAACAGAGTTGACATTGATGGTAACAGGGTTGATATCAAATAACAGAGTTGACCACCTGTAGTTAAAAGACCAAAAACAACAACATTTTCTGCCAGATTCTGAAACCGAAACCATTTTAAATGTAAAAACTATTCAGTCCTAACAAATACATGTGAATTACAGATCTTTCATGTAATTGAAAATTAACTGCATGTGTCTCATGCATTACAGATCTGGAAAATAAAACGATATTGGCAATTTCCGTCTTTATTTAGAATTTAAATGTGCACCATGCAAGTTTTTTATAAGCATATAAAAGACAGCTCTTGATTCAAGGAATAGCAGTTTGCTAGAATTTTAGGTTTAGTTTGAAGCCATATGTTTACATTAGTGTTTATAAACATTAGAACCAAACAGGTAGTGGTAGTTTTTTGAGTAGTGGTGCTTTTTTTCCTTTTGTGCCAGCTATCTCTGTCTATTTCCTGCTTTCCTTACAGGATCAGCATGTTGCTGTGCTCTCTATTGCCCTTGCTGCTGAGAGTTTAATTTACCTGTAATTCAATTCCTTTAGACTGTAATGATATACAACAAATGTATCATTTACAGTAAATGACCCAGAATTCAAAATAAAAATAAAAATAAAGCAAAATACTTAAATGTGATTGGGAAGCTTTGACTCTGTTACTCATTGTCAACTCTGTTATCATTAAACTTTTTAAACCACTAACAGAGTTGACAATAACAGAGTTGACATTTTCCACCATTTTGTGCTTTAGCTCAATATGCTAACCTCAAATCAGATACCACATGGCATGTCAACAGAATGTTATAGATTTTCTTCATATTATTGTTTTTAAAAAAGTGAATGAGAGAGTCACTGCAAAATCACAATAACAGATTTGACAAATAATTAATCTACTATTGGTGTATCCCACGCATTTTGTACAAATTAATGAGAAATGAATAATGACATATATCAATGCCTTCCAAAGATTCCTAGCAGAGGAAGTGACATCACTTGGTGCAAGTCACATGTTTTTTTTTTCTATGAATGCTTTAAAGTTTTTTAGGAAACAGAGTTCACCGTCCAGAACGTAGGGACAGACACAAAATGTATTTTTTTTTATTAATGAAATTACACATATTGGAAAAATTAGACATTTTATGCAATTGTTTATGTAACTTAATAGAGTAAACACAAAAAGATGGAAAAGACTTAATTATTTCATGTTAATTCAAGCTGAATGTATGAATCGGGAGGTAAAGACAGTCAATAATAGGTGTAGAGGCAGTCTTTCAGTTAAAATTTTCAAGACAAAATGTCCCTTAATATACATAAAAGCATAGTTTTTTTTGTTTTGTTTTTTGGTGATAGTTGTTCATGTGCCCCTTCTTTGTCCTGAACAGTTAAACTGCCTGCTGTTCAGAAAAATCCCTCAGGTCCCACAAATTCTGCGTGGTTTTTCAGCATTTTTGTGTATTTGAATCCTTTCCAACAATGACTTTATGATTTTGAGATCCATCTTTTCACACTGAGGACACCCCCCAGCTCTTAATGCATCGTGTTTCCTTCTGGTCCTGACATGAGTCCGACACTGTCAGTTGATTTGGCTGAATTACAACTTCAGCAAAAGGCTGACTTTTGTCTTAGTACTGTCATGGACTAGAAAGAGAATGGTAATCAAAGACCCCCATTAGGCACACTGAAACATTACCAGGCCACACTGATGAATTCATGCCTAGAAAATGCATGAATTCCCCAAATTATCAGTCCAAGCGGGTAAAGTATATTGTGTCACAGAGTGAAATCATCTCCTCATAGCCGGTTACCAAGTAGTCTTGCCTTAGGTACTCATTCTAACAGCTCTTAAGTGTTTTCATGGGGAGAAGTTTAGTGGTCATTTAAGTGCTGAGAATACTTTATTGAGAGCCAGGAAAATATGCTATTGGCCTTACATGTTCTGTGATATCCAGAAATTCTGTGCTGAATGTATATCCTGTCAGTCCTGTGCTTCTACCACTCCTCATGAAAGGGCCCCGTTACAGTCAATTCATGCAGAAAGAAGACCATTCCAAAGAATTGCTGCTGACATCCCTGAGCTACCTGTTACTTCACTTGGGAAAAGGTATGTTTTAGTTGTGTGATGGACTATTTTACCCGTTTTGTCAATCTGTACCCTTTGAAAGATCAGTGTGCAACAATTGTAACACAGTGCATTTTTGAGGATTACATTAAGCAGCACAGGGTCCCTGAGATAATCCATACGGACCAAGGTAGACAGTTTGAAGAGTTTCAACTTAAAGTATGAAATAAAGTATTTCCTTTTGAATAGATTGTGCATTCCTGCAGTCTCATTTTCATTTGTGAAAATTAAATATGGGTTAGACACACTCAATGCATCTAGTTGGTCTTTTTTAATATTCAATCATTTGCACATTCACTCTTATCCAAACCACTAGAAAAATTGACCTTATGCCACCTGCACTTTTTTTTTCCTTGTTGAAGTGCCTGAGCCTTATAGACTTCGTCTGTTGTTTGTAAAATTGCTTTTTGCATTATTTCTTGGTGGGTAATGGATCTAGGAGAACTCTGAAAGCCACAGACCTTTCTTCACTGTGCAGAATGACAAAGAGGATGATATGTATAGAGCAAACTTTGAGTCATTATAGCTTAATCTGAAAAAAAAGGAGAAAAATAACGCATAAGGACAAACTTAAAGGCAAATAAGATAGATATAATTAAATGGCTATAATACCTCAATTCTTGATGTCTGATAACAACCTGAAGAGGATTCTCTGCTGTTTGTCCAAGCCATGCACAATTATACTGTATAAATATTATACATGCACAAATATACTGGTTCTATCCTCCCTATGCAGGACCATTTGTATATCAGTCTAGATGGTGGCCTTTAAATGAAAGAAAGGGCCACAAACAGGTTTTATTTATTTAGGCTCTTTATCACTTTGAGCAGTCTACCTGAGCAGTCTAGTTATGTAACACTGAGATTTGTACAATAATGTATGAATAGCAACCATTGCATTGAAAGATACATGTATTCAAGGTTATGGCACATACTTTAACTTTGTAATGCACATAACACAATTTTGTTCCTTTGGCCACAGGATTGTTGCTTAACAACTCTAAAGTATATGATGACACAAGTATATGATTGTTACTGATCCAGGTATCTTGTTACGCGGTCTATCTGTATTGCACAAAATAAATTTACCTTAAGAGGGACAAATAAATTATTATTATTATTATTATTATTATTATTATTATTATTATCATTATTATTGTTGTTATAATAATAATAATAATAATCATTGTACAATTAGGTGTTTTTTGTAGTCTGTGAAGTTAAGATGGTTGTGAAGAACTACCAGTTCCTACCTGACCTGAAAATTACATCTGTTTTGGCATTTGTTATGTTATATGTTGTGTATTAAATTTTGTAATACCACTATTATAACTTTTTGGAGTTAAGTATAGAAATCATTGAGTGAAAACAGACACAACAGACACACCCTTTTGGGAAAATGTGCCTCTTGATTTCATTGATTATCCTAAAACGATTTTATTTAATTACTATTATCATAAATTTTACTTAATTTAGAATACTTAATGCATGCTTTAGTGGCCAATAAGTGTTAAATGTATAATTCTCCCAAAAAAGAAAAAAAGATATAAAGAAAGAAAGAAAAAAGAAAAGAAAGAATTCTATCATCATTTACCCACCATGTCATTCTAAATATGCAGCCTAACGTTACTTCTGGCGTCTCTTCGTGTCCCTCCCAGGGCTCTCAAGTCTCACGCATTGGGCGTGAGACACACGCATTTCAACCAGTTCACACGCTCACACGGCACACCTTGTATTTCTCACGCTGAGAAGGGATAACTTGACCCGCTATATATACAATTAATAGATGAGGGAATACGGAGGTAAGTTCTCTGCGGAGTTCATAGCTCTCTCGACTCTCGAGTTAAATGCCACCTACCAGCCAATCAGAAATTAGGATGTTGTTGTTTCCGTTTAAATTACGCGATTCTGCCTCGAGCGCGTTCGTTAAGCAACATGGATGCGCTCGCACATGGAGTGGAAGAGAAAGATCCGATGAATGCTGTAGGTAACACCTTCATTTTTTTTCTTCCGATTTTAAGATTCCTGGACGAAATCACTTGCCTGTGAAAAGACAGTGAGAGCTGATATGTCTCTCTCTCTCTCTCTCTCTCTCTCTCTCTCTCACTCACACACACACACACACACACACACACACACACACACACAGAGCTTGACATACATGCTCAGGACAAGTTATGTAATCCTACTGTATATGTGTACAGTATGTACATTGAGTACTGCTGTTCAGTTGGCTCGTTTGGGGCAAAATTAATTTTTAATTTTGATACATTTGTATTTTTAAATATATAAATCTTTTTATTTTATTAGACTGAATTTGTCTTTCATCAGATTTACCAGATGTTATAACTTCTATTTGTGCTGGTCAGTTATGAACAATAGGTAAAATTGAACTGCTAGCAAAAACTTGGGTGCTGCAAATATTTGAGTTGCTCCTCCCCTTTTACTTGCTCCTCCCCTTTGAGTGACTCCTCCCCTTTGCGTGGCCCCTCCCCTAATCTCACTCCAAACTTTCATAACTTGAGAGCCCTGCGCTCCTGTCTGAAATCAAGAAGGACCATTTCTATGGAAGGATTTTCGGGACTATTTTCAAAAGCAATTGCAAATTATATTTTCAATTGCTTTTTCCACATGTGGGCGCATAAATTGTGACATAATCCAAATGCAATTGCAAATCTTGCATTATCGTTTGCATTTTCGCTTTAGCGAACGCACAGAGACTGCCACATTTCAAATGAAAAAGCAAAGTTCATTTGCAACTGCAGTTTTCCCATGTCTTGTTTAGCTATGAGCCTGCCATATTTAAATAACAATATTAATTACCACATTTGCCTTTTCACTTTCTTTTCAGCGCCGTGCATGTAACACAGAAAATACTCAAATGGAATCGCATTCCTTTTGCATTTGAATTTCCTGTTCATCGAAAGCCTGTCCAAATCATGTGAGGGCGGGACTATATAGGGCGTGTTTGCAATCGAGGTGAAACGTCCACTCGCAGACGCGACAGCTGTCCGAATGCTTTGATCAATGCAAGTAGTCGGTAAAGGCTTTGCTAAAGGCAGCTGCCAATCAGTTCGTGCCTGTGTGAACGAACCTTCCTGGAACAATACATTATTTTTTTTATAATAATAATAATTATAATAATATTTTTTTTACCCCAAATGCAGCGGTTAAACCCTGCTAACAGTGGGAGCAACAACGGTACGCACAATTGGTCAATATTCACTATTACCCAAACGCTTTTCACCTGTCTCAACATCTCTCACTGTTTCTCTCTTTCTGATTGAGTAAACAGGCAGTGCAATTCTACACCTATTACAGTACATTTTATTCCTTTCTTTTAATCTGTAAAAGAGTGATGAAAAAAAACAGTGCCAATCTATATTTATCTACCCATTTTCCACCTTATATATTTTATATTATTTCATATCTTAACAGTTTTAATCCGTTATGGAGCACGCGTCCCGTGAGTCTCAAGATCTCTCACTGTGTACAGCCACCGGACACTGTGATTGATGCACATGATTTTTAATATTACTTCACCTTGGCTGTGGCATGTTCTGTGACAGCTGTGCCTATCGTTGGTGTAAAGTGAAGTCTCATCTAGGGCAGGCAGAGTATTAGTAGCAGCATTTTCTGTTTTGTCAAGTGCATCAATTGGAGTGTAAAAAGACTGAGAGATCTTGAGGCAGGTGCTCTATTTCTATTATAAGATAGGAATAAGATATAGGTGGCAAATAGGTAAATTTGTTTGCTTATGTGCCTCAATTGGAGTGCAAGAGTAAAAAATCTTGAAGCAGGTGATGCGCTCTCTATTACTACTGAAGTTCTAAGTGGCCATGCATTCCCCCCCATGCATTTTCTCGTTATCACGACTTATTTTTCTCGAGATCTCAACATAACAAAGGTTGTTCTCTAACTTACACAACTGCGCCAGCAGGTGGCAGTATAGAGCTACTGATGGGGAGTTGTATACTGTATCAACTTTAGCCTATTGTATGCGTTTGGGACAGAGGACCTTCTTCGTGATCGCTATAATTTATGCAGTTCATTACTGACATTTAATTAAATATAAATGTTAAATGCTTGAATAAATATGATCATTTTGCTTGAAATTGTATATGTTATTGTTACATTATTACTGCTGCACGACTCATCACAGTTTCTCATTTACAAAGACGTATTTGCAATGTGCATCTTTCTTATTTTTAATCTTTATTGTTAATAAATGTATATTAATAAGAAATGTGATTTGCATATGTGTATAATTTAGTTCAGTGATGTTATACAGTGTTGTAGCCTAATTGTTAAAAATAAATGTATTTTCTACATTTCTTTGTAAGAAACCATAAGTGTAGAATTGCACTGTCTGTTTACTCATTTGCATCAATCAGAAAGAGAGAAACAGTGAGAGATGTTGAGACAGGTGAAAAGCGTTTGGGTAATAGTGAATATTGACCTATTGTGCGTACCGTTGTTGCTTCCACTGTTAGCACGGTATAACCGCTGCATTTGGGGTAAAAATATTATTATAATTATTATTATTATAAAAAAAATAATGTATTGTTCCAGGAACAAGGTTTTCTGTTCGTTCACACAGGCACGAACTGATTGGCAGCTGCCTTTAGCAAAGCCTTTACCGATTACCTGCATTGATCAAAGCATTCGGCACGGTCGTCTGTGAGTGACGTCACCTCCCAACACAAACACGCCCCCTAGTATAGTCCCGCCCCCTCACATTGATTGACAGCTTTCCGTGAAGACATAGGAAATTCAAATGCAAAAGGAATTGCGATTCCATTTGAGTTTTTTCAGGTTACATGCACGACGCTGAGAAAGTGAAAAGGCAAATGTGGTAATTAATATTGCTATTTAAATATGACAGGCTCATAGCTCGTAAGACATGGGAAATACAGTTGCAAATGAACTTTGCTTTTTCATTTGAAATGTGGCAGTCTCTGTGCGTTCGCGAAAGCGAAAATGCAAACGCTAATGCAAGATTTGCAATTGCATTTGGATTATGTCACAATTTATGCGCCCACATGTGGAAAACGCAATTGAAAATACAATTTGCAATTCCTTTTGAAAATAGTCCCGAAAATCCTTCCATACATTTCTATCAGTTTGACCTAAGCCGTAAAACACAAAAGAATACATTTTTAAACTAGTCAACTGGGGTCCAAAAAACATCGGACAAAATGTATGGACAAAAACTTTCTTCTTCTTCTTCTTCTTCTTCTTCTTCTTCTTCTTCTTCTACTTCTTTTTGTTCAATGGCCGTTCACTCCTTAGGAGTATTACCGCCACCTACTGTATATCTTACGCACATGGGTGATGAATCTGTATAGATGACAGCTTTCATTTTTGAATTTTCATTTAAGGTGTCGGCAGCAAGAGTGTGCCGCTGGAGGACTTTTATTTTGAAAAACAGTGATTATGCATCTACGATTGTCGTCAGCTTCGCATAGAAATGCGGAAGTGTATGTGCTGCTGATTACTAAGTTCAGTAGAGTATTGACACGTACGTAAGGTAACGTCACTTAAAAAAAAGTAATTTATATGTTTGCCTTGTTAAAGTTAATTTGCTCATCGGATCGTTTACGTTTAGGACAGAAAGAATGATAACTGCGGACGCGTTAAACAGACACTGCCTAGCTGAGTCTCATTCATTCATTCATTCATTCATTCAATCATTCATTCATCAATTCATTCGCTCGCTCGTTTATTCATTTCCTCTTTCTTTTATTCAGCTAGCCAGTTGTTTATAGGGATGGCGAAGTAAAGCGTTCTGAACCAGCGAAGCTTTCAACACAATTGTATCGGAAAAAGGTTCATTACTCGAAGCTTTTTAAAACAGTTTACCATTGTGGCCATCTAGTGGTCATAAAAATGAATAGCTGTATTGCATTACAGCCGATAGTTTCACATCTGGTTCTGCAACTGATTCTTTGTTTTATTTTATTGTATAAAAATAATGGTCATTGTTAAAGTCATTCATTTGTGTCGGCATACTGGCAGTAAAATAAATAAATCATAAATTATTATGATTATTATTATTATTATGGGGGGGGGGGCTTCTTATCCTGCAATCACTGTGTTGACTGTAGTCAGAACCTCTTGACTTGTGGTGATTTGCAGGTGCATTTGAATGACTGTTGTGCCCGGACCAGTTTGGTCAGGTCAAAAGAAAGATGGGTAGGCGAAGGAAGAGGGCTGCAACAGGTGATGGAGTACCTAGCCCAAGAAAGGAGGAAAAAACACCTGCTCCCCCACGCAAGGAGAAGAAGAAGAAAACTGACATTGGGAAGGTGTTTATAAATATATCCATCGGTTTATGTATCTTCAGTCTCATCTGGTTCTTCTATGCCCTTTATATGCGCTCATCCTTGGCCAGGAGGGTTGTGACCTTGCACCCCTCTCCACGGGTCTTGGATGCTAACAGCTCAAGTCCTGCTGTTTCTCCTGAAAGATACTGGGGTACCTATCGGCCCCAGGTGTACTTCGGGATGAAAACAAGAAGCCCCAGATCTGTTGTGACAGGTGAGGTGTCTCAGATTCACACTTTATCTTCATGTACCATTTCTGTATTTTTGCTTTGTATGTTTTGAGGTTATTACAAGCCTGCCTTCTTCTGTTGATTTATTTAGGCTTAATGTGGATGCGTCAATTTGCTGAAATGGATGGAAATCTAAGGCACACTTGTGAGCAAGGGGACCATTTGCTGGGCTACGGATGGCTAATGCATGACGGAGTCTCTTTTGGAGTCCAGGAGGTCCATGACCGTGAATTCACCCTGACCACAGAGTTTGTGAAGCGTATGGGTGGAGTTCATGGTGGAGACTGGACTTGGAGGATTACTGCAAAACAACATGTAAGTAAAAAGTAATGCTCTTGCAGTTTATGTGTTTTACAGCCATCATTAACTGATTTATTATTATACTATTGTAAAATACAAGGATATTTAATTGTAATATAAAAGGAATAAAATAGAACAAATATATTTGTTGTTTTCAGTACCGTAAGCTGGGGATGTTAGGGTTCTCAGTCATCAGGCAATTTTAAAATGGAAGTATTTAAGGAAGTACTGAAAAAAATATCTTACAAATTCACAAAATGTCTTTCTATAGACTTTGGAAAGAACTTTCTATTTAAAATTTTACCTAATTTTTAAATATTTAATTGCAAGAAATTGCTCCATATTAGAGCTGTCTCAATAAAATATTTATTCATTAATCAGAATGACTTGAAACGTCATAATTAAGTAAAACATTGTGGCAACCTTGATATGTGAACAGGTTTAGGTCTTTAGGAGAGTCACAGACTGATAGACTAACTCATCTTCTAATATCATCTCTTACCAATATAAAATTAATTTAATTAAATTTAGTCAAAATGTACAATTTGCATTGTTTTTCAAAGGTCGCATACTGAGTATGGTTTATCAGCTCCAAATAACATCACAGCTTTCTAGTTGTTCCTTTAATATGATATAAAGTTAAAGTGGTTACTTCTGATAAACGCAAACACATAGAAACATATCTCACTATCGAAATTGCTTCATCACATCAAGTCTTTGTTTCTGATTGTCAGAGCACTGCTGCCTCGGCTCCTGTGATCTCGCTGCTGTTTTACGCTGCTACAGATATTCAAGGTTCCTTGCATGCTCATGTAGAGGAGAAAAATCACTTGAGCTCTGTGACAGGAACTTCTGAGGAGCTTGGCAACTTCAAGATTACGTTTGGCAAGCCCACTGCAGGGGAAAGTGCTAGTGGCAAATATGCCAGGTATCTTACATTGCTTGTGCAGTAGTATTGTGAACAATTGTAGGTTTTTAGCAGTAATCTACTGCATCAGAATAAATGATGTAATAGTAACAATAAATTAAAGCAGTATTTATTTATTAGTAATACTTACTACTGTTTGTTAATAATATATATTTTATAGACTTATTGCACCTTTTTTTTTTTTTTTTTTACACAAAGCAACAAAACGTAAACAATTTTAGTTTTGGAATTTTGTGTATTTATATATAGGAAATCTTCAATTGCTTCTCAAACACAACATCTTACTATTAGTATGATTCTCAGATTAACAGAATGGGCGTGAGAAAAAAATTACAAAATAAGGTTTCCTGTCATATTATTATTTTAACAAGTTACTGTTTTCTTTTCAGATATAATTACTTGCAGACTAAGAGCCCTGGCCTTGATAAGCTAACAGATATCGTGAAGAACAGCCTAAATCACAAGTTTGTTTTCAGTCCTCCCAAAGGTGAAAAAAGATCTTATTTTGCTGTGGATTCTTACAAAGTCACTAACCACCAGAACCAACAGAAAGATCCCAAGATGGAGAGTGATTTTGTGGTCCATCAGGTGACCGTTCAAACCCCTTTCCAGATTGAAGTTTTGTTTGAATCCGGAAGCTTCCGGGAACGACCGAATCAACTTGTGGGCTCGGTTCTTACGGACGAGCTGGAGAAGCATAAGGTGGCGTTTGATGAGAAGTTTGAGAGTACATTTGGCCTCCAAGCTAAAGGGTTCACATCTTCACAGATCAAATTTGCTAAGGCAGCTTTAAGCAACATGCTTGGTGGCATGGGATATTTCTTTGGACAGTCGGTTGTACAGTCGGCTTACAACGAGCACCCTGTGCTTTACCCTGAGGGTCCGCTGTTTACGGCAGTACCATCTCGCTCTTTCTTTCCAAGGGGCTTTCTTTGGGACGAAGGATTTCATCAGCTTCTCATCAGCAAATGGGACACTCAGTTAACACAGGAGATCATTGCGCACTGGCTCGATCTTATTAATGTAGAGGGCTGGATCCCACGCGAACAAATCTTGGATGATGAAGCGCGCAGCAAAGTACCATCCGAGTTTATAGTGCAGCACAACGAAAACGCTAATCCGCCCACACTCTTCCTGGCCCTACAGGAGTTACTGGAGCAGCTGGATGCTCAACCAGAGTTGTCGTCCTCAAAAACCATGATTCCTTTCCTGAGAAGGTTGTACCCAAGACTACAGATTTGGTTTGAGTGGTTTAACACCACACAGGCTGGACCAATTGCCAACTCCTACCGCTGGCGAGGCCGGGACAAAGACACCAACCTTTTCCTAAATCCCAAGACCCTGACCTCTGGCCTGGACGACTACCCACGGGCTTCCCACCCATCTGCTGATGAAAGGCATGTGGACTTGTATTGCTGGATGACCCTGGCCTCTGGTATCATGACAAATGTGGCACGAATACTTGGGGAACCCCACCAGGTGTACGAAAACACCTATCGGGCTCTTAGCAATAATGACCTGTTAAACAAACTGCATTGGTCCGAGAATCTGCACGCCTTCACTGATTACGGAAATCACACTCAGGCGGTCTCACTTCAGCAGGAGAAAGTGTTTGTGCCTCCCGGACAACCAAGGCACCAGTTCCCAGTCGCGCGGTTGGTTCGCTCTGTTCGTAAAGCCCCTAAGCTGCAGTTCGTGAATGCATTAGGCTATGTTAGCCTTTTTCCGTTCTTGCTACAAATTATGACACCAGACTCGCCAAAAATGGAACATATTTTGCGGGACATTCAAGATCCTGAACGCCTTTGGACACCCTATGGCCTGCGCTCGCTCTCGCGCTCAGATCCCCTCTACATGAGGAGGAACACAGAACACGATGCCCCCTACTGGCGAGGAGCGATCTGGATCAACATCAACTACTTGGCAGCTAGAGCACTGCATCACTATGGCAGCATAGAAGGGCCATACAAAGAGAAGGCAGCTACTCTATATCAAGAGCTCAGGACTAACCTCATCAATAATGTTTACAAGCAGTATATGGAAACTGGATACATCTGGGAACAGTATAGTGATAGCACTGGAAGGGGGCAGGGTAGCCACCCCTTTACTGGCTGGTCAGCTCTGACTGTACTGATGATGGCTGAAGAGTATTGAAAATCAGTAGCAGGCCAGAATCAGAATGATAAATCAAGATGCTCAACTGGTGCCATATGTTTGTTAAAACAAAGTGTAGTTCATTTTTACATAATTTAGATAACTGGGGGTTTTTTGTATTTGTTCATTTAATATAATAATGAAGAGTCCTGATAAAATATTTCAGTTTTACGTCCAGTTTAATGTGATTATTTCCTCAGGTTTGAAAAGCCACAGGCTTTTTCTGGATCAGACAAAACAATATCATCTGTGTGAACCAGGAGGAGACAGTGCACTTATTTTGGTCCATTGCTGTTTGGCTTCATTTAACAGAATAAATTAAAAACTTCTTATAAAATCATTCTTCAGTTGAATTGAATCCTATACTTTATATATTTAAATCATATTTCTTTATGGATGTGTTTTTTTGTAAGTGTTATGTAATTTATTCTGATTATAACTAGGGTTGGATTTTTGCTCTCTTTGTACTGTATGTAATTCATGTGTTAGAATTTGAATCAAATTGGTCACGATTCACAATGACAGAAAAAACAATTTACTGAATTGCAATCTATGTATCATTCTTTCTGTTTGTAAGGTCTAAACAGCTTTTTTCTTAAGCAAGCCTTTGTCAAGCCAACCTTCAAAGTTAGTTTTAACAATCTTTGCTTTTGTGGTTAAAAAATACACTTGAACTTATTTCAGTTCAGTTTAAATGCACTTTCTTTATGATTTTAGTTAGATGTATAAAAACATCTTAACATCTCTGAACTGTTCATGTACAACAACAACAAAAATCAAGTTTATATATGAAAGTTGCTTTGATATTGTTTTGCAAGAAAGTATATATTTTGTCTGTATCTGTACATGTCATTTTTGTTCTGTTTCAGGAAGACAGTCACAGTTTTCTTTGAGTCATTAAAATTAGTGAACATAAGGTAAGTGTTTGTGTAGAAACCCAGTCAGCATTTCTTGCCACATTGTCAAATGAAGACCTGTGGTTTATTTCTCTTCTGCGCATAGTTTACATTGAGAGTGAGGTTATTGCTTCTTGCAGAGTATTGAGAGGTGGCATATTAAACAGGGTTCAACAAGCTTTAGCAGTTGAAAGAACACTTGACCTTTCTAGCCAGTTCTGTGTTGCCACTGAAAAGTTTACATTGTTTAATCTTATACATCCATTTTTTATGGCTTATGTAAGCCATAAATGCAAAAATGACCTGTGACAGCCTTGGAAGCATCAGCAAGAATATGTCAAATCAATCTGTATTTTTTTTAACATGTATGGCATCTTTTTTTAGGCCCAAAAAATAACAATTACAAATATAAATTTAACCTGCTATTTATGGAAAATATAAAGATATATTGCTGAATAAGTATTTATTTATGTAAAGAAATTCAAATGTTGGTAGGTCAAGTAAAAATCTTACCTACTGGCTGATTGAGTAAGCAGAAAAATCCTTGTTAAGCACTGTTTAGTGCTATTTGTCTAGCTTGAATGACTGCAGATGTTCAAATACATTAATTATGTGGCGTTACTTACAAACAATTATTCATTAGAGTTAGTATTTGCACTACACAAAAAGGCTTTCATTTATCTGAGCTTCAGAATCAATAAGTAATGTTTTAATCATAATTTACATATACAGTGCCTTACAGAAGTATTCAAAACCCCTTTTTTTTATGTTTTGTTGCAGCTTTGTTAAACTGCATTAAATTGCTTTTTTTCCCCACATCAATCTACACTCCATATACCATAATGGCAAAGCAAAAACAACTGTCACAACTTTGTAAATTTATAAAAAATAAAACATTTGAAATAAGTATGCTGCATAAGTATTCAAACCCTAAACTCTACTTAGCTGAAGCACCTTTATAGCCTCAAGTCTTTTTTTGTTTGATGCAACAAGCTTTGCTTATCAGCATTTGGCAATTATCTGCCATTCTTCACCTCACCTGTTCACCTCTCAAGCTCTGTCAGGTTGGATGGGGGCAGATGCACATTTTCAGGTTTCTCCAGAAATATTTGATTGGGTTCAAGGCCAGGCTGTGTCTGGGCCACTCAAGGACATTCACAGAGTTGTCTATAATCTTGCTGTGTGTTTAGGTTCATTGTCCTGTTGGAAGGTGAGCCTTCTGCCCAGTCTGAGATTCTGAATGCTCTGGACTGGGTTTTCATTAAGGCTATCTCTATATTTTGGTGC